>UCOK01017640.1:0-41893 GCA_900474325.1 Synergus umbraculus
GATCTACATATATGATTAATGCATTTCATTAAAAAATAAGGAAGTTATGTTTATTTATAATTTTGAAAGTTAATTTTTCGCTCTATGTTGTCAAATAATCAAAATTTTGAGTTGACGTAAGGAAAATGAATATTCTTTATGTCGAGACGAATCGATAAACCTAAAAGATTACTGCATTTTATAAAAAAATAAGAAAGTTATGCTTTATTGTAATTTTCGAAAATGAATTTTTTGAATAAAACTTCTCAAGTAATCAAAATTTAATGCTGATGTAAAGAATACTTCCTCTATGAGGAAGCAAATCATATTTGCTTACAGGAAGCAAAGTGCTCATTGAATGAGTACAAAAGTTGATACAACTTGACAGCTAGTTTTGAAATTTTACAAAAATTTAAGAGATTTTTGGATTTTAATAAATCTGAAATTTCTTGAAAATTTTTTAATTTTTTCACATTCTTTTAAAATCCTTTGACATTTTTTAACTTCATTAAAAATCCCTTATAATATTTTAAATCTCTGGAAATATCTCCAAATTCCCTATAATCATTTAAAATCTTGTAAAAATTCTTGAAAATCCTTAAATAATGGACGTTCTTTTACAATCGTTTAAAACTATCGCTTCAAATTCTCCTGAAATCCTTCAGGAAATCTTGATATCTTTGAAACATTAACATTAACATTTCTTGAAACCTTCTGAAATTCCTTAGAATTACTTGAAATCTCTTAAAATTCACTAAAATTTCTTAAAATAATTTATTCTTTCTATATTAATACCTCTTTTTTCGAATACGATTTTTGTTTTCAAAAAGTTAAATAGTTTAATAATCAAATATTTTTTTAATAATGATTACGTAGAAAATGTTTTTAATCCTGATGGGGTATTGACCATTTTTCCCTAGATGGGGTATTTACTAGGGCCTTTTTTGGGTAAACTGAGCAGGCCCTGGCCAGTTTTCCTTAAGTAAGACAATATTATGCCAAAGCGTTACAAGCCTTGTGTGGGCCTTGCCAGTTTACCTGGTTAGGCCCAGTAGTTTTCCCAGTAGGGAAAACTGACCAGGACCCTGTCAGAACCCCATCGAAATCTTTGCACGGGTTTTTCACCTATTTCGAATTTATTCACCCTTTTCTTCTATTTTGGAAATCTGTCATTTTTTTCAATTAAATAATAAATGAAATTGATGTCGAGGGAGTTGACAAAAAAATGTAGCGCTAATATAAGCAAACAATTGTAGAGATGTTGAATTGCCGTTATAAAAGAGAATTCAAGGTTCGTGGTCTCAGGCAATTTGAACTTTGACTGTGTAATAACAGCCACCACATCATGGATCATGGAATGTCTAGGGCTATATGTATATTCCATACCTATGGCTACATGTATATTTCATACCTATTCTCAACAGACGCTATGTCGAAGTGAGGGCGAGAGTATACGTTATAAAATTTATGGCGAGTCTGCGCTACGTTAACTCACTCGAATATTTAATAGTGTGCATTATAATTTTATAATATAATGTAATCAATGTAGCGTGAGGTATATGACATTGACGGAAAATTTATTATAGAAGGATATTTAAAATAATTTATTAAATCCATTTTGTCAGTGGACGTTCTTTTTTAACTGAATTATGCATGGATGTATAGAAAGTAGAATAGGGCGAGGTTTTGCATGTAAAATTTATTTATTTTCATAAAGTTATATGCTTCGCAAGATCAATTCCATATTTAATATGAAATTGATGGAAAGTTCCCGTGCAGAATTTTTGATTGGGTTCTGACAGGGTCCTGGTCAGTTTTTCTTACGTCTGATGTAGCCTTAATCAGGTTAACTGGCAAGGCCCACACAAGGATTGTAACGCTTAAACAGAATATTGACCTACTTAACGACCTACTTAATGAATAATGATTCTGCGGAATCATTACTCACAATATTTGATTTTTAAACTATTTAATTTTCTGAAAACAAAAGTCCTATTATAAAAATTATTGAGATATGAAATTGAAAAATTATAAAATTAAAGAAAATATTGTAAGGTATGTTTATGTGGTATTAAATTTTTGTGAAAATAAAAAAAATGTTCTCGAAAAATTTTTTTTCTTATAAATGTCAATATTTAGGACCAGATAAACCTACTTTAATGCTTTAGCTTCAATTTTAGTCAATTTGATATCTCAATGAATGTAGACGTAGCGTTACAGAGAACAAAATTTCGGTAAGGTAGGAAGGAATCGGGTAAGTCTGACATGCCTTTAAAGGGTTTTAAAAAGCCACAAATAGGTTATAATAAATAAAACGAGAATTTTAAAATTGAAGAAGAAACATGCAAATAAGAAGAGAAAGCCGGTACTATTTAAATTGTAATGTATCCCTGAACCGCTTTCAATTTTACACTCAACGAATTCGGGGAGTATATATTTGCTTTCTATTATCACTGCATAAATCTAGATGAATACACAAGTTGCATGAGCACAAACAGGAAATTAATTTTCAGTACTCGCTCTATCTACTGATTATGAGAAAATTGCATCATTTGAATGTGAATTGAAACGAATATTATTTCATTCACAAGGAAATTATGTTACTACTTTCATAATAAACTGACACTTTTTTGAACAAATTCGTGTTTGTTGAAGAATTTTAATAATTATAGAATCATTAAAATCTTACCAATGAATATCCTTTTACCATTCCCCTTTACCATTCCCCTTTGCCATATCCCTTTACGATTTCCTTTTGTTATTCCCTTTTGCCATATACTTTTACCATTCCCTTTACCATTTCCCTTTGCCATTTTTCTTTAGCATTCCCTTCGGCACTTTCCTTTGCCATTTCTCTTTAACATTACCCTTTGCCATTCTCCTTTACCAATTCCCATTACCGTTTTCCCTTTGCCATATCCTTTTACCATTCCCTTTGCCATTTTCCTTTACCATTTCCGTTACCATTTCCCTTTTCCCTTTCTCTTTACCATTCCCCTTTATCCAAATAAGTTTTAAACTCATCAAGCATATTCTGCATATTTTTGTAAATAGTTTACCACACATTTTCTATTTGTCTGCAAATTATGCCGAGTTTCATTGCGTTCCAATTAATTATTGTTATAATTTATGCCTTGAACACAAAAGCTCCCTGTATTTAAAAAATCATCCTTATAAGATTTCCTTTAATGAAATTTCCTTTAATTAAAACTTCTTGTTCTTAGTCTACTCATTTTCAAAGATAATTTCTGTATTGTTATGAAAATATTAAAAGCAAGGTAAAATGAATTTTAATTAGATGCGTAAATAGGTCAAGCATTATAATGAAACTACTACCATGGAGGAACTTCATATTTTATGAGTAAAAACGAGAAGAGGGAGTGAAATTGTTTGAAACACGCGGCTGAAGGATATATTTTGAAATCTGTCTCATATTTGCCTTATATTACGTGAAAAGTATCTGTATATGCCCCCGACGCTTGCATATTACAAAGTCTTTATGGAACAATAATGAGGCCAACTCTTAGAATGTTCATCAAACTTTGAAGAGCTTGTCCTTCTTATCCTGAAAAGACGTCGTCGAGAGACTCAAAATAATACAAAATTTAAAATATTACATCCAACAAATAATTTTCCCGAGGTAAATTAAATTTAGATTGGAATAATAATAGAAATTTTTTCATTTTGGTTACAGATCTTGCGAGGAGATCAGACGAATGTTGAGATGTCCCGAAAACGAACGAGACTTGCATCACAAGTATGGACAGGTAAATCAAATATTTTGGAAAGTTTCTTTTTTCCCATTACCATTGCCATTTCTATTTACCATTCCTCTTTACCATTTCCCTTTCTCATTTCCCTTTACCATTCCTCTTTCCCATTTCCCCTTACCATTCCTCTTTACCATTTCCCTTTGCCATTTCCTCTTATCATTCCCCTTTACTATTCCCTTTGCCATTTCCCTTTACCATTTCCTTTAACATTCCCTTTTACCGTTATCCTTTGCCATATCCCTTTACCATTTCCCATTACAATTTCCCTTTGTCATTCCCCTTTGCTATATCCCTTTACCATTTCCCTTTACTATTTCCCTTTACCATTTATCTTTGCCATTTTCTCTTCTCATTCTCCTTTACCATTCCCTTTGCCATTTCCCTTTACCATCCCCCTTTACTATTTCCCTTTACCATTTCCCTATGCTATTTCCCTTTATCATTTCCCTTTGCCATATCCCTTTACCATTCCCTTTACCATTCCTTTTAGCATTCTTTTTACCATCTTCCTTTACCATTTTTCTTTAATATTCCACTTTACCTTTAAAATGTACCTTTTAAAATGTTTAGGAAAGTTTCTTTTGTCAATAAACTCTCCCTGAGCTCGGTACAAAGCCCCCCATATACACTGAGAAAAATGTTTGATTCGGACAAGAAAACCATAGTTTTGTTAATTCAACCAAAACTGAGATTTTATTGTTTTAAAGGTATTTTATTGGGTCAACAAAAGGTTTGTTGAAAGAACCAAGATTTGGTTGGAACAGCCAAACAATTTTTTGGTGTTTCTGTAGCATCAAAAAGTTTTGTTGTCCGTACCAAACATTTTTATCAGTTTTCTCAATGTATATGAGTAATTTATAAATTATAATTCTTCTCCTCAGTCATTTTTTGCTAATCATTCAATGTGACACAATTTGCATTCTCTGACGCTACAATTAGGTACTGCGCTTACAAGTTGGTGTATAGTATTAGTATAAAGAGTAGAAAGTACTGTTAGGCTGCACTGTGTTAAACTGTAAGCTAACTGTGTTTTAGAGTGTTTGTCTGAGTCGGTGCACCTTTTGTTCTCTTTGCGGAATAAAAGCGATGCTAAAATATGCAGGTCAAACTCCCTTTGTCCCATATTTTTTGTTCCTTTTTTATTCAATAAACGATGACCAAAACAATCTGGCAGAAAACTGGCGAGGAGTTGATTCATCACGAGAATTCCGCACATAACGTGAATTTCATTCATAATTGCATACTTCCACATAGTAAATTCAAATAAGGAATATTCTTACTTAAAAAAACGTTCTACTTGTCTTTTTCTGTCATTTCTTTAAATCACATTTCAAAATTATGCTTTTAGAACTAACCAGTTCTGCAATACAAATTCGTTCCATTTGGCTTTCATGAATTCTTAAAACCTTTTCAACTCCAAATCAGCTTTCAAACAGCTCAGATCGACACGAGAACATTCTGCGGGTCTTCCGTATATAAGTTCGAGGTCGATTTTACAGTCACGAGTTTACGAACAAGAAAGAGAGACAAAATAATTGCAGTAAGGTCTTCAAAACTCATGAATAATCGAATCGTAGTGGGTAATTCCTCAACAACCGGTTTTTAACTCCGCTAAGTGGTCTTTTGTATATCTTTGCTTTCAAGATCATGTTTCTTTTTCACAAACAAAGCTTCAATTAGATACGGTTTCAACTTTCCTTGAAATCTCGTATTCGTTATGAGCTTCCATTTTCACTTTTCGTTTTGCTGTGCGAATTAATCACTCGGAAAAGCCAATTAGTCGAGTCATTAATTAGCTGATATAATGAATTAATCCTGAAAGTACATGCGAGAAAATCATACATATATTGATTTCCATTGAATCTCCATTGGTTTCGGTTTAACATTTCCCTTTACCATTCCCCTTTACCATTACCCTTTACTATTCCCTTTTCCATTTCCCGTAGCATTCTTTTTACCATTTCCCTTTAGTACTCCCCTTTACCATTTGCCTTTTCCAATCCCTTTGCCATTCCCTGAGCAATTTCCCATTACAATTCCCTTTTCCACATCCCTTTACCATTCCGTTTTGTCATTCCCTTTTCAATTTCCCTTTACCATTCCCTTCAACATTTTCCTTTACCGTTTCTCTTTAACATTCCCTTTGCCATTCCTTTTGCCATTTTCCTTTACAATTCGCCTTTGTCATTTCTCTTTACCATTCCCTTAAAATTCTTTTTACCATTTCCCTTTACCATTCCCTTTAGCATTCTTTTTGCCATTATCCTTTACCATTTGCCTTTTCCAATCCCTTTGCAATTTCCCTTTACAATTAATTCTATTTCCCTTTACCATTCCCTTTACCATTTCCCATTACCACTTACCTTTGCTATTTCTCTTTACCATTCCCTTTGCCATTTCCTTTTACCATTCCCATTGCCATTTCCCTTTGTCATTTCTCTTTGCCGTTTCCCTTTAACATTCCCTTTACCATTCCCTTTGTCGTCTTCCTTTACCATTCCCCTTTACCATTTCTTTAGCCATTTGCCTTTACCATTCCCTTTGTCGTTTTCCTTTACCATTCCCCTTTACCATTTCTTTAGCCATTTGCCTTTACCATTCCCTTTGTCATTCCCTTTGCCATTTGCTTTTATCATTCCCTTTGCCAACCAGAATTTATTTTAAGGGGGGGTCTGAATTTCAAAGTCAAGATAAACCTTTCACAATTCATGAAACACGTTCCAAATTTTTTACGAAGTCAGATATTTCGGTGGGGAGGGGAATCCGAACACCCAGAACACCTCCCCTGGAATCGCCACTCTCTTTGCCATTCCCCTTTTCAATAATTTTCTTTTACAATGATTTTCATTTAGTATGTTCAAGAGCCATGGTTTATGGGTTTTTTAAAAATGAAAATCGATATATCTCTGATTTTGTTGGAAAATATCAATCGCATAAAAAAATGTTTGAAACAAAATATGTATAATTCTATAAGATAAAAAAAAAACATTAAACATCTTCTATAAAATATTATTTTAAATTTTGCATACAAGCTCGGATAAAGGCAAAAAACCATGACTTTTATGGTTTTTTCATACTGATTTCATCATGAAATTCAAATTTGCGGCGATTTTCACTCTCATATTCGTAATCAGAGCTTCAAAATACATAAGTATAAGGAGCCCAAAGAAAATCGGAGATTACCGGATTTCGGAACTTTATGCGTACTTGCTTCAATTAATCGATAACAATTCCTTCATCTGCAAAGTCAGTTAATTCTTCATAATTTTTCTTCTTAGTTATCTTTCTGCTGCTCTTCAACGATGCTCTCGCGCAAACAACGATTGCTTCAGTTGGAAAATCATCCCTTCCTGCCGAGTCTTCAAAAATTGCACAATCGAATCGAACAGTCCTCCGAAAAATTGTCTCTGAAGATAGCAAGGCGAAAATCTCCACGGAATTGTTGAGCAATGAGAAACAAGGACCCATCGTCAACAACTCATCAAACTTTCAGGATCAGATCGAGACAATATCAACTCTAGAGCCCCTGAAACAAAAACACTCGAAGAAATCCACCAATGAGGAGAAAATAAAAGCTGAGGAGGAACTAGCAATTACATCTCCAGCGACTATTGATTCCTTGAATCATACAATTTTAGCAGACCGTGTTTTGACATCAAAACTATCCGAGAACAATGTGAGTGACAAGTCTCCGAAACTTATTCCAGATGAAGAGAATCTTCCCAATGTTCCGAGAAACAAAGAGAAACAAATTTTCCTAGATGCCTTTAAAGAGGGTTCCATGAACAATGTCAAAAAGTCTGAGACGTTTGTTACTCCCGAATTCGAGGGCACTGAGGACTACGAGATTGAAGATCACGAACTCGAGCACAAAGAACCAACGACTACACCCACAACAAAGAACAGAGATTCCATGAAAGGTTTAGAGGACTTTGATCTTGAGTCTTCTAAAAGGGACGAAGCAAACGATGAAAAGGAAGAAAAAATTGATGAGAAAGAAGAGAAAATTGATGACAAGGAAGAAACCTTTAAAGAGGATGCACCTTATGAAGAGACACTATCTCTAGCGAATGATACCAACGTCAATTTCAGTCACGTGAATAAAAGTCAGAACAATGACACCAATGCCATTTCCGAAAATGATGATGCCATCGAGGTGGACTTCGGCCCTAAGCATGAGGTGGAGGTGGTGAAAAATGTAACAGTCTCTCCATTACTCAAACTCGTTCAAGCATCTGAGGATCAAATTGAAGATGTCGACCTTGACGAAAGCACTGCCGATAAACAAAAGAAATTAGTGGAGCAGGTCAGCGAAAGTAACTCTACAACGAGCAATGATGACAATAGTGATCCTGCACCTTCTGTTAACGATGTGGACCTTAAGAACGACAAGATCAAGCTAGATATCTCCTCCAAGACAGATGTTTTTTCATCTAAAACAGAAATCTCTCCGTCTAAAACAGAAATCCCTTCATCCAAAACAGAAATCTCTCCATCCGAAACAGCCATCGTTCTGCCTTCCTTTACCAAAAAGACAATCATCTCAAACGTTTCCTGGATCGAGGAGCTTGCAAACGGGAAAGAAATTCTCGAAAAGAAAGAAAGTCTCGAAAAGAAAGAAACTCTTGAAAAGAAAGAGACTCTCGAAAAGAAAGAAATAACCGAAAGTACTTTGACCACAGAAAGAAGCAATTCGAGCGAGAATGTTAGCCCTTCACCAAAAGCTCGCACAATCTCTTTCTCTGGAATAAACGAGTTCATTCCCGATAACGCAGACTCGAAAATCGTATTATCGAAGACGATGAGCAACGAGAGTCCTGTTACCAAGAGGCCATTCCTCTCTGATAAAGAAATCGAGCAAAGACCTTATCCTTATTTGAAGATTGACTCCAAGAAGTCGATTGATGAAGCCGAGGACGTAAACAAACCGACCAGCTTCGGCAAAAGGATCGAAGAATCGACAGAGGAAGTGTTAGCTTACGAGAATACGATCGGTCGCAGAGAGTCTGATAAGAAACTAGTCATCACTGAACCTTCCGTAGTGATTGAAAATAGCATTCAGCATTTCAAGCCAACGTATTACAAAAGATCAGGAAACGCAACGAGGATCAATTCCACGATCAGTGATTTTGGATTAAAAAGTACAACATCGAGGAATATTGCAGAAAAAAATGTTACGTCGACGTCAGAAAGATACGCACCTTCAAGTTCAACCATCCAAGCGATTTTATCAGGTGAAGAAATTACTCTGACGACTGAAAAGGAGCAGAAACTGGGTAATTTGAGTGACAATGCAATTACTGAGATTAATCCGAAAAATGTGAGTTCTGATGAGTTTTTAAAAGGGACTTCAAGCTCTGTGGAAGAGAAGGTGACAAGAAAGATTGAGAAAACTCTGAAGGAAGATTTTACGGAGAGATCGACAGAAGCAACAAAGGAGAAGAACAAATCTCCAGAGGATTCCAAAATGGATGTTCAGACAAGTGCAGAAGATTCCAAACTCAGTTTTTCTCATATGAATGCAACTGAAAGTTTGACAGAACATCCAATGAAGAAGATTGAGGAGAGCCAAACAGAATCGAGCCCCTTGACGACATCAACAGCTAAGGAGACACTAGTTACTACAGAAAAAGCTATTCTCCCAACGACTCAAGTTCCAAAAAACTCAAATAATTCTGAGGAAATTCTAAATAACACCACCCCGAGTTTAACAGAACAACTAGAAACCACAACAACCGTTGAGTACGAATTCGTTGGATTAAAGGAAACAACAATTTCCGGAGAAGAAGATGGGTTATCAGAATCGGATAGGTCAGTAACTATGCCTTCCACTCTTCAAGATGAAAAAACTGAAAGCATCATCGAGAGCAGCACATTTTCTCCACGAATGTTTGATCAGGAAGAAACTACAATCCCCGAGAGGGAAGAACTGGTAACAACTGAAGCTTCTCTTGATGAAAAGTTACCTTCCCGATCTACCAAAGAGAACTCAACTGAAGATAAATTGATGGAGGAAAAATCTACTACTGAAACTGAAACAATGGAATCTGATGAAACTCTGAGTTTTTTGACAACAACGTTGTCTAATCAAGACGATAGCGTTAGAGCAGTTTCGGAGACTTCTGTGGGCAATGGCGATGTAACTCTAGATGACTTGAACAGCTCAACTGAATCTGATACATTCAAGAGGAACACGACAAATGCAACGATAGAAATGAATACAGATTCCAAACTACCCACAACAACTGAAGCAGTCAAGATGACAACAGTTACTGAATACTCAGCTGCAATGGATACAACTGTTATGTGGACCTCGACATCTGCACCTAGTCCCAAGATTGTTTCTGTATCTACTGAGAACACGGTTTTGAAATCGACGACAGAAATTTCAACAGATGCTACTTCCTCACTTGCGCCAGAAGACATCAAACTATTGGTTAGGATTGTATTTGAGGGCACCTGGAGCGACATTTGTCCACGTTTGCAACTTCTTAAGGATATGCTTGCCGAATCACTAACGACTGGTGCACAAAAGTACGTACTTGTAGAATAATTCCTATGATTATTTTTAATCAGTCATCACAGTACTTGCTGTGGTTAAGAAAGGTGAAAAGATGATAAATTTCCAATGTAGGTGAAATAGTTGAAGAAATTCAAAATCGGTGAAAAACGGTAAATAGGTGACGAGATGTGATGACTATCTACAGTTATGTAACTGATCTTTGCAACATTTATAAACGAATATCCAAATTTTTTTTCATTCATTATAAACCGTTTCCTATCGCTTAAGGCCATGTGAGACTTACCCGATCCCTACCTTACCGACATTTTTCTCTGCAACGCTACGTCTACATTTATTGAGATATTAAATTGAGAATTTCGAAAATTGAAGCTAAAGCATTAAGGTACGTTTATTTGGTCCTAAATATTGACATTTGTAAAAAATATTTTGCAAAAAATTTTTTTTATTTTTACAAAAATTTTAGACCAGATAAACATATCTTATCATAGTTTCTTTAATTTTAGAAATTTTCAACTTGATATCCCAATAAATGTAGACCTAGCGTTGTAGAGAAAAAAATTTCGGTAATGTAGGGATCGGGTAAGTCTAAAATGGCCTTAAAGGGCTATAAAACAATACAATAAATGAAAAACAATTTGCATTTTTTGCTCAACTAGCTAGTAGAAAAAATAATTGAGAATTCTTAACTCTTGAAATATAATTTGATGAGATTCATTTACATTTCGTAAATTCAGTTGATATTTCTTAAAATTACTTAAAATCCCATTATGTCTGATTAATTCTCTTAAAATTCCTGAAAATCAACTCAAATTTCGGAAGATCTCTTAAATTTCTTAAAAGTCTTTAAAATGACTAAATATCCCATAAATAACCGTAGAATACCTTAAAATTATTAAAAATCCGATGAAATGTCATGAAACCTCTTAAAATTCCTGATGACAATCCAATGATATCTCGTAAAATCCCTTGAATTCCTTAAAAGTCCTTTAAATTAATAAATATCCTATAAAATATCTTAAAATCCCTTATAATTATTAAAAATCTCATGAAATCCATTAAAATTTAGAATCTGGTGAAATTTCATTTAAATTTTATAAATTCACTTCATATTCCCTGATATTCCTTAAAATTCGACAATCTTTTCTTATATCCCTTAAAATTACTTAAAATTCTATACAATCTTATGAAATTCCTTTAAGTTTCATAAATTCATTTGAGATTACTTAAAATTATTCGAAAGCCCATTGTGTCAATAAATCTCTTAAAATTATTCAAAATTCCATAAAATCTCGTTAAATACTTAAAAATACTTGAAATTTCAATGAATCTCAACTTTAATAATATTTCTGAAAATGAAAGTCCTTAAATTCCTTATTATCATAAAATACCTCAAAATTACTTAAAATTCCTGACAATCCAATGAAATCTCGTAAAGTTCCTTGAAAGTCCTTAAAATAATTTAATATCCCCTAAAATATCTTGATATTGAAATTCCTTTAAAATTCGTAAAATAATTTAATACTACTTGATATTCCTTGACGTTCTACAAAATTCCATAAAATTCCACAAGCTATCGTTACAACCCTTAAAATTACTCAAAATCCCATAGTCTCATTATATAACTTAAATTCTTGAAAATCCAATATATTCTCACCGAATCCTTTACTGCAAATAAATGTCCTTAAAATTACTTATTCCTTGAATTTCGTGAAAATCCAATATAATCTTACCTTACCCTTTAAAATTTCTGGAACTAAATGTGTTTAAAATTACTTTATAACTTACTTAAGGGGTCTACCCACTTTAGACGCGCAAAAATAAGGCTATTTTCAAGAATTTTTTTCATAATTTTAAATTAAAGATATTGGTACATAAGATGTTACATACAAAAAATGCATTTTAGAAATACATAAAAATTTTTTTTTTAATTCATTTTAGTGAATATTGGTAAATAAAAATGATGGTTGAAAGAAGATAAAAAAAAAAAAGGAGGGTGTACACTGTTGATGTTTTCTCTGGGACGGATGGTCTGAAACAAAAAAATGAAAAGTAAGGAAAAACGCGTTTAAATTTTTTTTCAACGAAAAATCGTAAAAGAATCTTACCTGGCCTTAATCAGCAATGCCTGCACCGTACATTATGCCTTCAGTTTCTTCATAATGCTCGTTTTCATCCAAAGTAAAAAAAGTAAAAAAAAAGTAAGTAAAAAAATCGCAGTCAATCAGAAACAATACCATGAGTAGGCAGTACTGCTCCGACCGGTACGGATTAGCGCGTTCGGGTAGCTACGTAAAAGACTGCTCCGATCTTTATGAAATTTTAGTATGATATTTTCAGATATATATACTTTCAAAAAATGCAATAAAAAAATCGATTTTTTGAAAATTCTAAAGTGGGTAGACCCCTTAATTCATAAAATATCGTAAGTCATTTAAAATTACTTAGAATTTCCCAAAATATCATTAAATCCCATAAAATGACTTAAAATCCAATGGAATCTCGTTAATGGCTTAAATTCCCTTAAATCATTAAAATAACAATATCCTATGAAATATCGTTAAATTTTTGAAAATTATTTAAAATTTCATGCAATTTCTTAAAATCCTTTTAAATTTCTAAAAACTCAATAAATTTCGTAAACCTCTTTTAAATTCCTTAACATTATTCAAGTTTCCATAAAATCTCATGAAATCTCTTAAAATACCTTAAAATCTATTGAAATTTCATAAAATGCCTAAGAGTCTCCAAAAATTTCTCAAATACCAAAAAAATTTTTATCCCCATATTATAACCGTAGGATTGCTTAATTTCACTCCCAAGCTCGTTATAAGACAAAAATCTTGAAAATTTTGGAATTCAATTTTCCAAAATTTTCAAGAGTTTGGGGATGAATTTAAGCTACGGACCAGTGACGATATAGGGATGAAACTTTTTTTGGTATCACATATTATCATTTGCTGGAAATATTTGGAAAGAAATCTGACAAGAGAGTATTTGAAGGAAACTTAAAAATTGTTTTGTGAGAATGTTTTTTTAGAGTCCGAGGATTGTAAAAACACATTTGAGTAAAAAATGTAAATTGTTTTTCATTTATTGTATTTTTTATAGCCATTTAGGCGATAGAAAGCGATTTATAATGAATTAAAAAAAAAATTTGGATTTTCGTTTATAAACGTTGCACACGACAGTTACATTATTAGGTATTTTAAAATTTACGGTGATTTTGGAAGTATTTGAAGATTATATTCAATATTTCATTGACGAAAATTTATTTATAATATTTCAGGGTTATATCACCAAAGCAAGTCATTTTCCATCAAACGCAATGCACTGAAGGAGTTGTGTCAATGGCGTCATCATCTGAAACCCCATTGACATCCCTGCTGATTTACGTGATCGATGAGAATGGAGATTTCGACGAGTCTATGACGAAAATGTTGCCGAGTTTATATAAAATGTCTCCTATTCCTTTTCCTCTGCCAGTAAGTTAATAAACTGAACAAGTCTTTTTAAAAATAGCCCTACCAAAAAAAAAAAATAATGCTTAAAAGAAGCTAAAGTATAAAGTTCTACATTTTACTCCCTGGGCGAATAAATAATACATTATTCTCTCCGCAAAGGAGAGAATAATATATTCGCAAAGGGATTGGGTTGAAGTTTCAGACGTCCAGTCTGACGAATTTATTTTATTTTATTTTTACATTTACTTGCTTAAGAATATCAGAATCTTATTTTTATTTACTAACAGAAATTTACTTGACGTTGCTCGGGATTTTAAGAGATTTAAAGGGATTTCGTATAGAGGCTTTAAAAAAATTAATTTCAGAAAAATTCATGGGATTTTAAAAAGTTATGAGGAATTTTAAGGGATAAACAGACTTTGAGGGATTTAAAAAATTTTTCTAGCTACTTAAAATGTTTTTAAAAAGGTAACAAAAATAAGATTAAGAATTTAAAAGAAAATTTAATTTTTTTAAATCGTAAAAATCTCTTAAAATATCTTAAAAATCATTCGAATGTCTTGAAATTTTCTGAAATTTCTGAAAAACCCTTTCGATAACTATTTTCAGATAAAGGAATTTGCGGAGATTTCTAGATCTTTCAAGTAATTTTAATGAATTACAAGGGACTTTGAAATATTTGAAACGATTTCAAGATACTTTAAATGATTGAAAGGATAATAATTTTTTTAAAGATTTCAAGGGTTTTACGAAAATTTTCCAGTTATTTAAAATACTTTGAAAAAGATTATAAAAACAAGATTAAAAATTTTAAATGTTCTGTAAATTTCTTAATTAAATTTTTAAAAATATATCAAAGTTCTTTGAAGTTCATTAAATCTCTTGAAATATCTTGAAATCTCTTTAAATTCCTTAAAATTCGTTAAAATCAGTTAAAATGTGTTGAAATTTTTGTAAAATCTCTGAAAAAATCTATGGATAACACTTTTCAACTCCTTTAAAAATCCCTTTAAAATCCTGAAATCAATCAAAATCTCTTAGCATGCCTTGAAATTTCTTTAAATTACTATAAATCTCTTGAAATCCTTTTATAATAATTTGTGAAATCTTATAAAATCTCTTGATATTACTTAAAATTATTTACAAATTCCTTTAAATTCTCCAAAATTGCTCCTAGTAAAGAAATAAAAATTTTGGTTTTGGGAATAGTGGAAACTTTTTTTTTTTTTTTTTTTTTTGTTATTATTCCAATAAATGTAGAAAAAATCGTCAGACTAGACGTCTGAAACTTCAACTGACTACAACCCAATCGCAAAGGGCTTTTTTGGTGAGTGTATTTTTCTCTACGGGCTGCAGACGGGTAGTAAAAAAACATATTCCCTAGGGAGTAAAAAAATAGAGTTCAGTCCCAATTAATAGGCATGAAAATCGGTTAAATTCATGCACGTGTAATTAAAATTGATTTTTAAGCTTTACATTATTTGTATAGGTCCATAGCTTCCTCCTTGTTCAAGAAGCTGATACTGGAAACGCGATAGCTGTCGTGGTTGTTTCAAGCGTGGCTTTTATATGTTTGGTCTTATTGGCAGGTCTCTTGGTAAGCATAATTTGACATTTTCTTCATCAAAGATTAATATGGTGCATTAATTTCTTTTAAATGTTATTTAAGTAATTAATTTTATTCAAGAAATATTATAATTAGACATTTCTTCGCTCTGTAGCCCTACTCACTTTTCAAATGTAATTCTTGATTTTACTGAAAATACGTTGACCATTCAATGTCTAAAATCACCCTATAGCGAAAGCTTCGGATTGAAATTCATTCAGAATCAATTCGAATCATTCTGGAATTTTTATCCGAACCAAACACTTTCATTCCGATCTAATCCGAAGGAAATTTTCAATCCGAATTAATCCGAAACCTATTCAAAAGCAATCCGAATGAATCCGTCTATTCGAATTAATCAGAATGAATCCAAACTTTCAATCCGCATGAATTCAAACATTCAATCAGAATGAATGCGAATTAATCCAGTCTATCTGAATTAATCCGAATGATTCCGAAAAATTCGGATTCAGTTGGATTGATCGGATTCATTCGCATTGAAAATTTGAATCAATTCTGATAAATTTGAATTGGCGGATTCATTCGGATTGATTTTGAATGGGCTTTGGATTAATTTGGATTGAAAATTTCCTGCGGATTAGATCCGATTGAAATTGTTTGGTTCGGTTACACACTCTGGAATGATTCGAATAATTTCGGATTGATTCGGAATGATTCCGAATGTATCCGAAATTTTCGGAATAATTCGGATTGACTCGAATTTAATCGGATTAATTCTGATTAATTCGGATTGGTGGATTCATTGAGATTAAATGTTCGGATTGATTTTGAATGGGCTGCGGATTAATTCGGATTGAAAGCTTCCTTCGGATTAGATCGGAATGAAACTATTTGGTTCGGTTATAAATTCTGGAATGATTCGGATTGATTCAGAATAAATTTCAACGCATTAATTTAATTTCGAAATTAATCCCAATTAGTGTCTCAAAATAGGTATATCAATTGTTTGGTAATATATAAAAAATATAAATAATACTAACTTGATGCAACTTGTGAAATTAATAAGAAAAGATTCAGTTACGCAGGTCTTCAAAGATCTATGCATCGTGAAACGCTGCGTATGCATTTTTGCAATGATTATGCAGTATTCGTACGATGTTCTCTTCTACCAATATTCTCGTAATTGCTTCCTAGAGTACGTAATCATTCATAATAAGTAAAAATATGTGTAATTCACTTAGAAAAACGTCACTTATTTTTCACCGCGACGTCAAGCAATCGTCATAGAAAAGAAGCGAGGCGTTAAATTTTAACTTGAAGCATTCGTACATGCACATTAAACTATTCCCCTTGAACGCTTGAGCACTGACCTTGCTGTGTCAGGATTCGAAACGAATTAGTGAACTGGAGAGTAATCGAAACGTTCACGGAGCACGTCCGTTAATATTTTATTCGAGAATAAAGGGCAGATCACTTGTGACACTTCTGACACTCAATTTCTAATTCCTTTCACGAAAATTTTCAGCTTCAAATTTAGTTGAAATTTGTACAATTTAGAGCTTTTTCATTCCCTGCTGAGAGTAAAAGAATGGAAATTCTGTCCCTTTCTATCTCCATATCAACCACATCAACGCCTGTCTCTTTCAATCACGCCTGTCTATCTCTTTCTATCTCCTTGTCATTCTCAATTCGCTTTTATCTCTTTTAATCTTCAATTTTCTATCTCCATTGCAATCCCCATTCACGCTTATCTCTTTGAATCTCCTCTTTTATATCCCCTTATATATCTGGTCTATCTCCCCCTATCTTTTTCTATCTCCATCTCAATCCACATCAACACCTATCTCTTTCAATCCCTACTTCTTTATTATTTTCTAGCTTTTGTCCATCCCCGTCTATCTCTTTCAGTTTCCACTTCTCTATCTCTCTCTATCTCTATATATACCTATCTATCTCCTTGTCAATCTCAATTCGCTTTTATCTCTTTTAATCTTTAGTTTTCTATCCCTTTCTATCTCAACTTTAATCCACATCCACTCTTATCTCTTTCAATCTCCTCTTTTCTATGCTTTTACCTCTTGTCTATCTCCGCCTATTTTTTTCTGTCTGCCAGAGTGGCCACATGCCAGGAGTAGTTATCAGGGAAAATAGAAATTGACATTTATATTAACTATGTTATTTTTTCCATATTACATATATATAACTTTTATAATTTATTTAACAAATTTTAGAAAATATACAGATATCGAAGGATTAAAAATAATTTCCAGGTATTCTCTGACATTCTCTAGGTTTCTAATGATTTCAAGACATATTCAATAATTTTAGAGGGTTTTAAGAGGTTTTTAGAAATTTTAAGTGATTGAAAGAGATTTGTATAATATTTAAAAGAAACTTCATAAAGTTATAAAAGATTTTTAGGGAAGTTCAGGGAATTCAAAGAATTTTAAAGGTTTTCATAAGAATTTTATGATTTACTAAATATTTTGTGGAATTTTGAAAAGTTTTCAAGAATTATAAAAGTTTTTTATGTAATTTAAGGGGTTTAAAAGTTTTTCGTGGAATTCTAAAGGAATTTAAGAAACTTGTAAGAATTTTAAGAAATTTTAATTATTTTAAATTAATTAGAATTTAAATTTTTCTCATGGAATTCTAAAGGATTTTAAGAACCTTGTAAAAATTGTAAGTAATTTTGACATTTTACAAATGATTTGAAGGAATTTTAATAGTCCTCATAGAGTTTAAAAAAATTTCAAGTCATATTTTTTACACATTTTAATAAACTTTAGGAGATTTTAAAGAATTTCACGAGATTTTTATGATTTTAATGATGATGGAATATTAAAGGATTTCACAAAATTTTTATGATTTATAAAAAATTTTGTAGAACTTTAAGTAATTTCAAGAGGCTTTGAAGAATTTTAAGAAATTTTAATTACTTTAAACTGATTTTGAAGAATTTAAATTTTTCTCATGGTATTTTCAAGGATTTCACAGAATTTTTATGACTTATAAAAGATTTTGTAGAAGTTTAAGGAATTTCAAGAGACTCAAGAACTTTAAGAAATCTTTACGTATTTTAAGGAATTTAAATTTTTTTCGTGGAATTCTAAAGAATTTTAATTTTATAGAGATTTTGTGGAATTTTGAAGTTTTCAAAAATCATAAAAGTTTTTTTTACGTTTTTTAAGGGATGTTAAAGTTTTTCGTGAAATTCTAAAGGATTTTAAGAATCTTGTAAAAATTGTAAGTAATTTTGACATTTTAAAATGATTTTATGGAATTTTAATAGTCCTCATAGAATTTAAAAAAATTTCATGTCATTTTTGATTTTTAAAAGATATTGTGAGATTTTTTATTTTAATAGTTGTTTTTGTAGAGAATTTAATACACTTTAGGGAATTTTCAAGGATTTTACGAGATATTTATGATTTATAAATGATTTTGTAAAATAATTGTTAAGGATTTCATGGAATTTTAAATATTGTATAGTGGAATTTTAAGATATCTAAAGATGGTTTTAGTAATTTGAAAAAATTTCAGCGAATTTTAAGGGATTTCAATTTTTGTGCATTTTAAGAGATTCTGAAAATGTTTTATGGAATTTTGAAGAATTACAGGAAATTTTAAGAGATTTTAAAGAATTTTAAAAGATTTAAAAGTTTTTTTTTTTTTTTGAATTTAAAGTATTTCAATGAATTTTAAGAGAACTTTTTAAAATTTGTTATAAAGTCGAGAGATTTTTACGAATGTTAATTGTTGTGAAGTGATTTTAAATTTCAAATGATATAAAGTCATATTATAGGAAATTTTTGAAAACTTTCAATAGTATTATTATTGTAAATTTATACGCATTTTTAATACTTTCCTGTCAGGAAAATTTGTCTCAAAGTTAGGGAAAAGTCAGGGATATGTTAGTAGGGAAATGAAAAAATTGAAACTTGTGGCCACCCTGATTTATGTATAAGTAATACGTGAATGAAATGTGAAGTTATAATCAAGACGATTTCGTAACCGTTGAGCAGATTATACATATACAATTAAGATATCATCAGTTCACGATTACTGCAGATTGTATATATGTATATAAAAACCATTATAGTGATCATCTGATCAGTCACTGACCATTTTCTTGATTGCTGCTCTACTGATCACAATATGTATTGAATTTCATCTTGCAGTTTATAATGAGGAAGCGACAAACGAGATTCAACTACGGTGAAAGATGTCGTCCAGTTTCTTTAGACGCCTACAGCCTGGACAGCGTATCAGCTTTCAACAGTGTACGACGTAAAGGTGCAATAAGAGCCTCTAAACGAAGCTACGGAAATCCGACTTTCGAGGACTCAGTGAGTTTATTTCTCTTGACTATTGTGTGATCTCGAAAAGAGAATCCAAGAATAAATTTGTTAAAACGAGAATACCATATTTAAAGACCATACTTAAAATTGGTAACTTGTAGAGTATCTAGTCAGACTCTTAGAGTCTGACACATGGGAGACGGTGTGAATTCTGTAAGTTTACTCCGCATAAACTGATTTATTACGTAATTAAATTAAACGTTGAGGCCTAGTTGACTTCTTGTAATGAGTATAATGAGAAGAGTAATTTTGTAGTGGTAGGATCATTATGATCCTGCGTAAAAAGAAATCCAATTGCAATTCCGTTAGGATCCCAAATAAAGTCTCAATAGAGTACCGGGTATGGGAAAAATAAGTATAATAAAGTTTCAAGAAATTTCTAAAAAGTATGAAATAATGAATAATCAGTATATTGTAATAAATCAAGTCAAGATATGTAATAACAAGAGTCCGTTACAGACCGTAAACAAAATATGCTGCAATTGACGATAATATGATAAAAAGAAAATTATACATGGAGAATTTAGAACCGTTTTATAGAAATATGCAAAATCGTAAATCTAAACTGAAATAGCGAAATTTTAAATTAAATACACATAAAAATTGGGTCAGTTAGAAAAAAATATCACACTCTGCGAAATCTGCACAATTCACACAATTCACATAATCAAATAAAATTTTATTTATTACTAGCAATTATGATCTGCGCGTGATTATAGTTTCTCGTTTTTGCACACATTTTTCTAGTAGTAAAAATAATTGAGAATTGTTAATTCTTGAAATATAAAATCTTGTAATTCTTTATCTAATTTCAGGAATCTTCATGAGTTTTATAAAATTCCTTAAAATGACTTTATTGTCCTTCAAAATTTGGTGAAATTCCTTTAAATTTCGTGAATTCACTTGATATTTCTTAAAATTAATCAAAATTACTCAAAGTCCCATATAGTCTCATGAAATTCCTTAAAATTCCTGAAACTCCCAGCATGAAATCTCGTGAAATTCTCATACAATCTCTTAACATCCTTCAAAATCTAGTGAAGTTACTCAAAATTCTATAAAATTTCGTTAAATTCTTGAAAATTCTTGAAAATCCAATTAAATCTCGTAATCCCCTTGAAATCCTTTAAGTCGTTAAAATACCTTAATATCCTATATGAAACATTGTAAAATCTCGGAAAATTACTTAAAATTACTTAATATTTCTAAAATCTCAATAAATTTCGTAAAGCCCTTTTAAATTCCTTAACAGTTTTCAATATTTCATGAAATACCTTAAAATTCAATGAAATTCAATGAAATTTCGTAAACTGTCTAAAATTTTCTCAAATTACTTGAAATTCCTCAAAATATATAATAAAATTTTTTAAAATTACTTTATAATCCTTTAAAATCGCATAATTTTTTCCCAAAAAATTGGAATTTTGGAAAAATTAAGGGATTTCAAAAGTATAAAAAATAATTGAGAGATAGAAATTTTTGAAATATACAAATTTGTAATTCCTAGTCTAATTTTAGGAATCTCAATAAATTTGTAAAATCCTTTTAAATTCCTTAAAATTATTCAAAGTTCTAACAAACCAATGAAATTTTTTGAAATCCCTTCAAATACCTTAAAAATTTTTGAAAACACTTAAAATTCCACAACATCTATCCTTAAATCCTGTAAATTTATTTAAATTGCTATGAAATCTCGATAATACTTTGGATTACCCGATAATTCAATGAAAACTCTTTATTAGAGTTTTAGATTCTTTAAATTTCTGTAGGTTCTATAAAACCCCAATAACTGGTAAAATCCCTTAAAATTTCTGAAAATCAGAATAAATTTTGTATTTTTTTACTTTTAACGATTTTTTGTAACATTATTGCTCCATGTGTTCGAATCTATATTTATTGAAAAATTTTAAAAACTTTAATCTATAATAGGTCCTGTGAGGTAAAAAAAAATTGGAAAAATTGTTAAGAAAAGTTGGTACTTCAGTACTGATTTGTCTAATACCCGGTAGTTTAGTGGTACTTTTTTTTGGGATCATATTGGAATCTGGAAGAGACTTTTTTTTTACTCGGGATCATATAGGTTCATAAATCATAATTATAGATTTATCTTGATCATAGATTCATTAGGCTTAATTTATCCTCATTGTATTAGATTAAGAAATATGATAGCTCGTCGACTAGAGGAATGACACTAACTCTGTGAAATTGAGAATGAAACAATGAGTAACAATAAGCGTGTCCCACAGAGTGTGATCCCTTCTCATCCCTTGAATTTTGCCGGACTCTCATCGTTCTGTAATGATGTGAATGCCATATCCGAGGAATTCACGGGAGTACCTCAAATCACAGCGAAAATAGACGAACTTCCGCAGGGTGCTGAGGTCAAAAACCGATATGCGAATGTAATACCACTTCCGGAAACTAGAGTCCCACTGCAGAGGCTCAACAACGATCCTCTTACAGAGTACATCAATGCTAGCTACGTTCGGGTAAGCTGATTATGATTACTCATTCATTCACCTTAATATGAACATAATTCACATAATGAAATCAAATTTTATTTATTACTAGCAATTATGATCCGCGCACGATTATAGTTTTTCGTTTTTGCACAACTTTTGCTAGTAGAAAAAATAATTAAGAATTTTTAATTCTTGAAATATAAAATCTTGTAATTCTTTATATAATTTCAGAAATCTTCATGGGTTTTATAAAATTCCTTAAAATGCCTTTATTATCCTTCAAAATTTTGTGAAATTCCTTAGAATTACTTAAAATTATTCAAAATATCAGAAAGTCTCATTATACCTCTTAAAATTAATCAAAATTCCATGAAATTTCGATAAATTCTTTAAAATTCTGGAATTACACAAAATATCGTTAAATCCTTTTAAATTATTAAACTCCCATGAAATGACATGAAATCTCTTAGAATTCCTCACAATCCATTGAATTCCTTCAAAGTCGTTAATTAGCTGACAAGTTGTATCAACTTTTGTACTCATTCAATGAGCACTTTGCTTCCTCATAGAGGAAGAATTAAGGGAATGTGGTACTTACCATATGAGTAAGTTTTTAAACACGGATTTTTTTTTGAAAATGTAAAAATTGCAGAAAAAAACCCGGATTAAAAAATTGCTCATATAGTAAGTAACACATGCCCTTAAGTATTCTTTACATCAGCATTAAATTTTGATGATTTGAGAAGTTATATTCAAAAAATTAATTTTCAAAAATTACAATAAAGCATAATGTTTAATCAAATAATTGTATATTCCTTTAAAAAAGACATGCTTGTTAATAACAATAATGTTAAGTCTGAGTTTAGAAACATAATACCTTAGTATTTCTTTCGATAATACTATTTTTCTGCCAATGAGTATATTTGCTGGGTTTTCCATTCCTATTAAGAAAATCTGGAATTCCCCAAATCTTTAAGCTTTTTATGATTCTACCAAAGACCTAGCTTATTACTGGTCTTGCTACAATTCTATGTTTAAAAGTTCTATGCGCGCTAAGGTCCAGGTACTCTTCGACCCTTCAGATTTAACCATCATAAAATCCAAATGTTACTTTTTCTAATATTCTTGCTTTCTCTAAAAATGTGCCTCTGAACCTTAGAAAATCTCTTCAACTCAGTTATACTTTGATCTTGTAGGAGTTCAGAGCTTCGTTGAATTATCTACTGAGTTACATTTTCGTATCCTAAAAATTCACATCTTCTTAAGTCTCTCTATTTCTCATCATCTTTTTGAGTTTTTCTCTATATCTCAAGAGTTGATTACATATTTGTTCATCACTTTGAGTCTTTTCATTTTTCTTGACTAAATTTCATTGTGTTGAGTTTCTTCAAGTTTCTTTAACTGATCACACTTTTCTTTTGTTAATTTATATCTCTTAAATCTTAAACATCTTTTAAATCAATGTTTACTCATTGATTTGCGAGTTATTTCATATCTTTACATCTTTAGTGAAACATCTCTCAAAATAATCTAATTATTTCTTGCTAAGTTTGTGAAACTTCTCTCAGAATCTGGATTATACCTTAAATTTCTTATTTATATTAGAAATCATCGGTATTTTGTGAATTGAGCAATCCTGTTAATTTAAATAAACTTTAATTGTGTTAAACCTCTGTATCTTTGATTTCGATCACCAGTACTACTTTTAACACATAACTTTCTTATTTTTTTTATAAAATGCTATAATCATATAGGTGAATTGATTTGTCTACACACAAAGACTCTTCGTTTTCTTTACATCAGCTTTAAATTTTAATTATTTCAGAAATTATAGAAGAAGAATTACTTTTTTAAAAATACAATTAACCATAACTTTCTTATTTCTCAATTAAATGCATTCATCATACAGGTCACTCGATTCATCTCGACATAAAGAATATTCATTTTCCTTACGTCAACTCAAAATTTTGATTATTTGACAACATAGAGCGAAAAATTAACTTTCAAAATTATAAATAAACATAACTTCCTTATTTTTTAATGAAATGCATTAATCATATATGTAGATCAATCGATTCGTCTCGATGAAAGGAATCTTCATTTTCCTTACATCAGCTTTAAATTTTCAATATTTGAGAAGTTATAGTGGAAAAACGAATTTTACGAAAATTATAAAAGTACTTAATATCTTAGTACTTAATATCTTACTTAATTCATAAAATATCTTAAGTCGTTTAAAATTAGTTGCAATTTCTCAAAATATTATCAAATCCCATAAAATTACTTAAAATTTCATGAAATCTTAAAAAAATCCCTTGAAATTCCTGGAAATCCAATGGAATCTCGTAAATGGCTTAAATTCCCTTAAATCATTAAAATAACAATATCCTATGAAATATCGTTAAATCTTTGAAAATTATTTAAAATTGCATGCAATTTCGTAAAATTCTTTTCAATAAGAAGTACACGAATAATCATAATAATAATACTAATACTAATAATAATAATAATAATAATAATAATAAGTACACGAATTATAAAAAAGAGGATTAATATGTATTAAGAGTTGTAAATATTTACTATAATTGAAATATTTTTTCTAGGGACCTAAGAATGCAACGAAATACTACATTGCCTGCCAGGGGCCAACGGAGTCTACAGTAACAGAATTCTGGCGCATGATTTGGGAGCAACAATGTAAAGTCATAATCATGCTAACGGATCTCGTCGAGAACGGAGTGGAGAAATGTTCGGAATACATTCCTCCATCCGAGGTGACCGATTGCCATCGACTTTATGGCGATTATCAAGTCACTCTTAAGAAACGAGAAACCAAAGAAAAATACGCGATCTCAACGCTTCACTTGAAGGTAATAAATCTTTATTAAACTGCTACTGTGCTACAAAAAAAAGGTGGAGCTTGAGAGAAAAAATTGTACTATAAAGAGAGAGCAGTAAATTGAATTAAAAATTAATCTGCAAAATGGGATTTTTATAGTCTGCCGATATTAATATAAAGTATGAAGAAGAAATATTTTGAAACACATGAATATTCTCAAAGTTTCAATTGACATAAATTTCATTTCACCTAAAATGAAGTTTCCTAAAAACCATTGACCATAATTTTTATTTATCATAATTTTTCTTTATTCTAATTTCTATTTATTCGAATAAGCATTTGACATACATTTTATGTACCCCCATTTGTTATTGTACCTACATAATTTTCGTTTGTCAGAATTTTCATTTGCCATAATTTTTAAATACTTTAATTTCCACCCTGGCACGTGGGAAAATAGGTATAAAAAAAATACGCATTTTTTTTTGACGCAGTCATAAATTATTTAAAATAATTGTTATTATACATATATACATAGTAGTTTTATGTATAATTTGAATCAATGACAAACTAAAAAAAAATTTTTAAATGGCGGAGATATGAGCCAATGAGTAGAACCCTTTTTTGAAAATCCTTGTTGATGGTGTACCTAGTTTCTCGATCAGGCATTGTCTCAAAAAAAAAAAAATTTTTTTTGCTTATTTAGAAAGGTAATCGCTATCGTGTGACGTAGGGAAAAAATTTTTTTTTAATTTTTGTAGAAATTACAGCTGTTTAAAAAAAAATTATAAATTTTATAGAAATTTTGAGTTTAAAAGATTCAGAACTTATGAACAGGACACCCAATCAAAAAAATCCTACGTCACACGATAGATAATAGTATAAAGAACATGTGTTTAAAATTTTAACAAAATCAGTTGAGTAGATCTTGAGATATCAAGTACACCAGTTTGAAAAAAGTAGTTTCGAGAAAAACGCGAAAGAAAAAACAGTACGACGCGAATGAGACTAAATCGCGAAATGCCGGCTAGAGCTATAAAATGTTGATAAAATGAGCCAAATTCTGTTATTCACAGGTTTTTGGGTCACTGATGAAAAAACCGGTGTCAAAAATTTCAAAAACAAAATGGTGGATCCAATATGGTCCGATGGGTCCGAACGGAACCTGAGTTTCAGTGACGCGCTCACTTCTAATTGTTGTAACTTCGAAAATAGTTTGAATTTTGAAATGATTGAACGCTTAAAATATTCTTAAAAGTATAAACAATTTATCTAAATAAACAAATAAAAATCAATTTTTTGAAAATCTCATCGTGGTGTAACCCCTCAACCGAAATTTTATTTATCCAAAATTCAATTTATTATAATTTCTATTTAGTCGAAATTATACTCAACCAAAATTTTGGATAAAGTTTCGAAAAGCAAAAACCTCTAATTTTCTTAAAACTCCGATATACTTATGTATTTTGATAAATACATAATGAAAATGATAGTGAAAATATGCAAAATAGAAAAAATGTCGCAGACAAAAGCTGTAGACCTAATCGAAATACACATTTTTTGTTTCAAACATTTTTTTCTGCAAGTGATAGTTTTCGTGAAAATCAAATATATCGATTCTCATCTTTAAAAAAACCCATATAACACGGGTCTTTACATTCTAAATAGAAATCATTGTAAAAGAAAATTATTATAAAGGGAATGGTAAAGAAAAATGACAAAGAGAATGGCATAAGAAATAGTAAAGGGAATGGTAAAGAGAAATGACAAAGGGAATGGTAACGTGAAATGGCAAAGGAAATTGTAAAGGGAATGGTAAAGGGAAATAGCAAGGAGAATATCAAAGGGACATGGCAAAGAGAATAGTGAAGGGAAATGGCAAAGGGAGTGGTAATGGCAAAGAGAATGGCAAAGGGAATGGTCAAGAGAAATGGCAAAGGGAATGGTAAAGGGAATAGTTTATATAGTTTATATAGAGTTTATATAGAAATTAGAATAAATAAAAATGATGTTCAGTGGTTCTTAGGAAACTTCATTTTATGTGAAATGAAGTTTATGTCAATTGAAATTTGGGGAATATTCATGCTTCTCAACATTTTATATTTTGTTTTAGAATCTGGAGAATAATACATTCCGCGAAGTGTCGCATATTTGGTATCTTTGGCCTGCAAACGGAGTTCCAGATTCGGCAAGTCTGATCGCCGTTCTTTTAGAAGCGAGAGCCCTTCAAAGAGGAGGACCGGGGCCAATTGTGGTCCACTGTAGTCCTGGCACTGGAAGAACTGGGACTTTAATAGCTCTGGACTTAGGAATCAGACAGTATGAGATTACAAGGACTGTGGATGTTCCCAGAGTGGTTTACACGATCAGAAGGGATCGTGCGGGAGCTGTGCAAACTAAGGAACAATACGCTTTTATTTACAAGGTAATATTACCTTTTAAACGTTTATTATGTTGAAAAAGGTCCCTTTTTATAGATAATAATATATTATGCACCAAAGGAAGAAGGGGGCCTAAAGTTTTACTTTTTAGCCCCTACAGAGTTAAAAGTACTTTTTCTGCCCTCCGGCCAGAAAGCGTCAACTTTCTGGCCGCTGCGCTAAACGAAGTTGCCGCTTTCTGGCGTCGTTGAACAGAAAAATAGTATACACACCTTGGCCAGTAAAAAAGAAAGCCTCAGATCACATTTTTGTCAACCTCGGCTTCGCCTCGGTCGACAATTACATGTGATCTGAGACATTTCTTATTTTACTGGCCTAAGTATGTAATATACTATTAGCCCCAAGAGGGTAAAAAATAAAACTTTAGGCTCCCTTCTACCCCTTGGCTAAAAAAAGTATTTTATTTTATTTTTATTTTATTCTGAAAAGTATTTTAGCCCCTAGAGAGTAAAAAATAAAACTTTAGGCCCCCTTCTTTCCCTTGGCAAAAAGTACTTTTTAGACTAAAAAAAATATTAGTCAACATCCGTCCGTGTTCACGTTCTTGACGGATATTGACTATAATTTTTTTGAAAATGTAAAAATTGTAGATAAAAACCCTGGTTTATAAACTTGCTCATATGGTAAGTAACACATGCCCTTAATCACAATTCTTTAATTGAAATTGTTTTCTATTTTTCAGGCACTCAATTTGTATGCGACGAAACTTTCCGGTGGAGCTTTGGAATCGACATGAATCGATTTCATAAATGAACTTCCGAAAAATTAGAGATGATAAAAGATGGCCAAGACTTGTGTGATAAGACAGAAAACCCACGGAAAGTATTTTCTCCGATTATATACATATTACAATACCTAAGGACCTATTATGCCGCGACCAATGTGTGATATTTGGAAATATTGATATTGTGTAAAAGGCTATCGTGATTAAACTCTTTTTAATTAAGGCTTAGTTAGTACCAAAAAAGAGATAAATATGTACTTTTTTGTGAAATTGAGTGGATTTTAATTTTTAATGATTGTTGCATGTATGCTACGTTACGTAAATTAGTGTAGTATTGACTTATAAGCTCTTCTCTAAGAAATCTGGAAGAACAGGCAGAGCTCACCTCTTTTTACATTATGACATTATAATTGTTTATAATAATAATATAAAGTAATATATTTCTAGAATATATGTGAAGCACCTGTTTTCCACATTTTTTTCGAGTAAGCAGATTGCAGAGTCTACTCTACTGTTGCTTTTGTTATTGTTGTTGTTAACGTTTTATATAATATATTCTGATTTCTAGAAGATTGCTCTCTAACCTGTACATAAGAAATCGCAAAAAGAAACTGTAATCTTTTTTTCATGCGAAAATTCGATTAGATCTTTAGGACTTATATTTAAGTTTATAATTAAATGATACGTAAATCTTTATCTGAAGTAGATACACAAAATTTGAGAACTTTTAAAATTTAAGTTAAAAACATAAAACTCACGATAAATATTTTATAAACCTAATCTTCTATAAAGGCACAATAGAAAATCGAAACTGAAGTATTGAAAAGATTTTAATTTTACTTTGACACTTGAGACAAAGTCCAGTTTATTTTTTTATTTTGTTTCTATTTTTGTTAAACAATAGACTTCCACTCAGATATTTATGAACTGAGATTATAGTTTTGAATAGCTCAATTTTCTCGTAAGTCTCATCTAATATAAAAAGTTATAAGGTCTCATCCTATCTATAATTCAGTGTGAGGGAAAATATATTAAGTGGTTCAATGTTCAAGACTGCAGGAAAAATCAGTGATGATTAGTAATTAGCTGTTTTGTAAGTGTCTTAGAAAATTAGTAGAAAGTATCAGCATTCAAATTAAAAAGAATTAAGCAACCAATAGGTGAATGAAATATTATTAAATTAAATCGATATTAGTAAAAATTAAATTTAAATAGTTTTTGTCGTATCCAGAATTTATTCTAGGCATCGCAATTGTAATATGTAAATGTTCCCCTCATTTTCTCGACCTCCACTGCTCCACTAAAGTCGAATTAGTGTGTTACAAAATCATGGAATGAATGTGAGTGTTTTTCCTATGTAAATATATGTATGTATAAAAAACGAAATATAATATATATTGAAGCCTTGATAGTCGAAAAAATCAATATTTGATTTTTAATACGTGTACACATCGGCAAATGTAAAAATGACTAGAGAATAAAAAACGTGTAGATTAAAAATGTGCTTCATTATTTGAACTAGACAAAATTAGCCTTATTAATGAATTTTTTTTTAATAACCTACTAAAACTACATCAAAGATTTTAAAATCCCTTAAGGGCGTTGCGGACCCAAGTATTAAATTCAAAATTCTATTCTCCATTTTACTCAACGAAAATTGTAGATAAATATTATTTCTTTAACGATAATATTTTTTCAAATATAAAACTGCGTACAGAGCGAAAAAATTTTTAGTTTTGATACTTTTTGCATAAAACGAAGAATTCAAAATCTAACTTCCAAATTCAATATTTTCAATTTACTTGAAAAATATTTGCATTATATTTTTTTTCGCTCTGTGCGCATAATTCTACTTACTAATTAATTAATTATACACAGAGAAACAATTACAAGTTTAATATTTATTGAGTAAAATGAAGAAAACAATTTTTTAGATTTGAACTTGGCTCCAACACCCTTAAAATTCCTAACAAACTTTAAAATCACATAAAAATTGTAAAAAAAATTGAATTTTGATATTTCAAAATTCAATTCAAGAGATTTTTTAAAGATTTTGTGGAATTTTTATGGATTTTAAAAGGCTTGTAAGAATTTTAAGAAATTTTGCTTTTTTTAAAGTGATTTTATAGGGGATTTTATTCAAATTTTAAAGAATCTCACAAGACTTTTATGATTTATAAAATATTTTGAAGAATTTTTTTGGAATTTCAAACGATTTTAAAGAATTTTAAGAGAACTTTACGTATTTTAAAAAGTTTTAAAGTTTTTCGTGGAATTGTAAAGAATTTTAAGAAGCTTGTAAAAATTGTAATGACTTTTGACATTTTTAAAATGATTTTAAGGAATTTAAAAATTCCTTGTAGAATTAATAAAAAAAATAAAAAAATTATTTTTGATTTTTGAAGGATTTTGTTTTAAAGTTTATATTGAACTTTAAAGTATTTCAAGAGATTTGTATGATTCGTAAAAGAGTTTGTGAAATTTTAATAGATTTTAACGAATTTATGACATTTTATAGGATTTGCAATATTATACTGACATTTTAAGGAATTTTAAAATGTTTCTAGAAATTTAAAAAGTTTTAAGCGAATTTTAAGGGATTTCAATAAGTTTCCAATAATTTAAAGAGATTTTAACGTATTTTAAGAGATATTAAGGCCATGTAAGACTTACCCGATCCCTAACTTACCGACATTGTTTTCTCTGCAACGCTACATCTACATTTATTGAAATATCAAATTGAAAATTTCTAAAATTAAAGCTAAAACATTAAGGCACGTTTATCTGGTCTGAAATATTGACATTTATAAATTTTTTTTTTATTTTTACAAAAATTTAAGACCAGATTACCACATTTTCTTTAATTTTAGAAATTTTCAATTTGATATTTCAATAAATGTACAAGTAAGGTTGCAGAGAGAAAAATGTCGGTAAGGCAAGGATCGGGTAAGTCTTACATGGCCTTAATTTAAATTCTTATAAATTCCTCAAAATCTCTGAAATTTCTAGAAACCTTTTGAAGTACCTTAAAACTCGTGAAATCTCCTAAAATTCCTCGAAATTTTTTTAAATCTCTTCCAATGTTTTAAATTAACAGAATATTAATTTATTTTACTTATTCTTTCTTCAAAATTGATTTCATTTTATAGAACTGATCAAAATATCAACCGGCAATGAAGTTTAGCATAGTTTTCTATCATGTGGCGCTCTCTAGATAAAAAGATGTCTATAATATAGAACTAGATGCGTCCTTAACAAATGGTAATGAAATTCAGTAAACAATTATGTGACTTATTACGTAAATAATTTATGTAAATTTGAAATAGATCAAGATTTATTAAAATTCGAGTAGATACAAAAAAAGTTATATAATGTGATCGACACATTTATTTTTTTACATCAATTTAAGAATTCAATATCAAACTTTTGATACATTTTTTAAAATAAGATTAATTTTTTAAAAGAAGATTAAATTAAAATTAATTTTTTTTTAATATATTAAAGTTAAAATAAATTTGCAGATAGAGATTTCCTTGACACTTGAAAAAAAGTAAGTAAACACTTGTCTGACTAAATCACTGTTACTACTACTGAAGTTATGAAATTACACAATTTAATGAATAGAAGTGAGGTTCCTTTTAATTATATTCATTTAAATATTGAAGAAAACAACCTACGCCATTTAAGTGAGTCTATCTTAGATCAAATTAATTTTTTCGCATGAGTCTGCAGAAATGACTTCACATTGAGAGCAGCAAGTCCTCAGAAGAGTTAAATGTATTTTTTTAGAAATCCTGTTCAATCAGGTTTTCTCCTGATTTTTAATTTATTCAGTTTTCGTTTCGTTCGCTTAAATATTAAAAACGGATTCACGCGAAAGGAAGAAAAGGAAATTCCTGTCTAAAATGAGATAATCCACATCAGTGTCTATTGTCATTAAAAAAGGTGAATTTTCAAGAATTCTTGCAGAATTCACCATTCCCTTTACAATTCCCTTCGCCATTCCCTTTACCATTTCCTCTGTCATCCCCTTTGTCATTCCATTTACCACTCTCTTTGCCATTTGCCTTTACCATTCTCTTTACCATTCCCTTTGCCACTTGCCTTCACAATTCTCTTTGCTATTCCCTTCATAATTCCCTTTACCATTCCCTTAACCATTCACTTTGTCATTCCCTTTGCCATTCCCTTCACCATTCCCTTTCCATTTCCCTTTACTGTTCCCTTTAAAATTCCCTTTGCCATCCCCTTTGCCATTTTCCTTTACCATTCTCTTTGCTCATCCCCTTTGCCATTTTCCTTTACCATTCTCTTTGCTCATCCCCTTTGCCATTTGCCTTTACCATTCTCTTTACTATTTCCCTTTGCCATTTCCCTTTACCATTCCCTTTGTCATTCCCTTTACGATTCCCTTTACTATTCCCTTTTCCACTCCCTTGAAAATTCCCTTTGCCATTCCCTTTATGATAATTATCGCTTACAATGATTTTCATTTAGAATGTAAAGAGCCATGGCATATGTGTATTTTATAAATGAAAATCGATATATTTAATCTGATCGAAAACTATCACTCGAAACTTTATGCTTTTTTATAAGATTTAAGTTATATTCAATTGAATAAAAGTGCAAATTTAAAATAGATGGAAAAGGGTTGAGTAGGTGATGAGCTTTGATGACTGCAATAATCTACATATATAGAAGATGATTCCTGACCTTCCGCACGGAAATTTCTTATCTAAAAGGTCGCGATCGCCTAGGCAATTAAATTTTACAGAAAGCGTGTAAGTAATAAAGACAATTCACGCGAATTCCAACCGAGATAAATATCACGACACGCAAACAAATATGATTAACGGCATTAGCAATCACGTAACGAGTTCAATCACCATCAACGACTATAAGCGAACAACTGGATTCAGTCTCTATGTATAATAACTCGAATCTCTTTAACGACAAGCAATCAACTATCATAAAGAAGACTCAATTTCTAAACATTTCTAAACATTGTTAAACATTTGTTAAACGTTGTTGAGTTAGACCCTGAAGATATCTGATACAGACAAGTAGTAACACGTAAAACACCGGATATTTTTGATGGAGACGCGGACACTTATACCGAGACCGCACAACAGGATGTCGGCTTTATGCGCATAAGGACATCGTCCTGTCTATCATTACAATTAGAAGGACACCTACGTCTGGATTATCATCCTCACTCTAGCAAGATTTTCATAATCTATGAAGACATCGAAATCGAGGAGTTGTCTGTAAAACAGGTGGTCTACCAGATCGACTGGTTTGGACTGGTTACAACTGGATCGTAGCTGCTGGATCTCGAGAGGTCTGGCTTGGTTTGGTTTTTAATGTTGTAAAGAAAAGAGGCGTGAATGGAAGAACATTCAGACAAGGAGATATTTTGCCATGTTAGACGCAAATTGGTAACTTTTACAATAAAAAATAACATAAGCATTCACTGACGCCCTAAGCGAGAACTGATGCTGACTAAACTATCATTAATTTAATGGCTCTTTCTGTTTAGATCCTATTTTCAAGAATTAGGTAAATAGTCTGCTGAATTGAATTCTGAGTAATATATTCTTTCAAGTATACATTTTACGGTTATTTCTTATGTAAATATTGTCAAATATCGTCAATATTTAGTCTATAACGTTATCTGCACTACAAATTCCGTTAAGTGAGTGTCTTTGTCTTTTCCAGCTGGCAAAATCTGTTTTCTCTATTTCTTATCTAAGAAATCTTAAGGCCAATTATATATACAGATTATAGGTATTCTCAAACCTACAAATGGAAATTCCAGTTTTTTGGGTCAGGTTTAGTGATGCTCGGACTCTTCTTGAAGCGAGTGTAAATTAATTTTTGCATTCCTATCTTAGAAAAGAGATGTTACCAATATATCAAACACATTGTTGTCGAAAACCTGATTGGTTCCTTTGGAAATTACGCAAAATTTGTGTGAATGTGTCGAATTTGTAAACTATCTTCAGACTATTATCGTTGTCAAAACGATTACTAATAAAAAGGTTATATAAAGATAGAAAATAATTTTAAGTAATAAAAATTATTATTCTGATGTGAAACATAAATTATTAGTGAAGCAAACAAATATTTCAAGATATATTCCTAAGGTTAGTGAATATTATTCGGGAAATTAAAAAAATTACTAGTAATAAACTTTTTTTTTATATCAGTCTTTAATGTATTAATACTCGTATTTTTAATATATTTATTATATGTATATGTAGCCGTATATTTAAAGATCAGTTACCATCAGAATTATGAGATTTTATGGGATTATAAAGTAATTTTAAAGGATGTGACTGTATATTTTGTGGAATTTTAAATAATTTGAGAAAATTTTAGACAGTTTACGAAATTTCATTGAATTTCATTCAATTTTAAGGTATTTTATGCAATATTGAAAACTATTAAGGAATTTAAAAGGGCTTTACGAAATTTATTGAGATTTTAGAAATATTAATTGATTTCACAGTATTTCGAGGAATCTTGTGAAATTTAAAAGGATTTTACGAAATTGCCTGAAATTTTAATCAATTATCAGAGATTTTACGATATTTAATAGGATATTAGGTTATTTTAACGACTTTTGTGATTTCAAGGGATTTACGAGATTTCATTGGATTTTCATTAATTTCAAGGGATTTCATAAGATTTCATGTGATTTTAAGGAATTTTATGGGATTTCATGGTATTTGGGGAGATTCTTAGTAATTTTTAACCGACTTTAAGATATTTTATGGATTATGAAATAATTTTAAGGGATTTTAAGATATTTTAAGAGATATTAATTTTAAAGACTTTTATTTTTAGAAATTTTTAAGGATTTGGTGAAATTATATTGAAATTTCAAGAATTTTAAAGAGTTTAACGAAATTTTATTTAATTTTTAATAATTAATTTAATTTTTTAAAAATTTTTTTGCGTAATTTTAAGAGATATAATGAGACTTCATAGTATTTTGAGTAATTGGAAGTAATTTTAAGGAGTATAAATTTATTTTGGAAAACTTAAAGGAATTTCATAAGATTTCATGGGGTGTTAAGTAATATTAAGGGATTTTAAGGTATTTCCTGATAATAAGAAATTTTAAGGACTTTTTATTGAGACTAAAGTAATTTTAAGGGATATATCAAAAAATTGTCGAATATTAAGGAATGTCAGGGGATATGAAGTGAATTTATGAAATTTAAAGGAATTTCACCAGATTCTGAATTTTAATGGATTTCATAACATTTCATGAGATTTTAAATAATTTTTAGGGATTTATCGATATTTTATGGAATATTAAGTAATTTAATATATTTTGAAGGAACTCAAGGAATTTTACGAATTTTCAGGAATTTTAAGAGTTTCAATGTAATTTCATAGTAGTTTGAGTAATTTTAAGTAATTTTAAGGGATATAACGATAGGTTGTAGAATTCTAAAGAATATCAAGTAATTTTACAAAATTTAAAGGACTTTAACCAGATTTTAAAGGATTTTAAAGGAATTTTAAGATATTGTAAAGGATATTAAGTAATTTAAAAAACTTTTATGGTATTCGAGGCATTTTACGGAATTTCATGGAATTTTAAATGCTTGTAAGATATTTTACGATATTTTATGAGATATTAAGTTATTTTTTAAGGACTTTCAAGGGTTTTTACGAAATTCTATTGGATTGTCAGAAATTTTAATGGATTTCATGACATTTAAAGAATCTTACAAAACTTATGGAGATTTCTGAAATTAGACAAGTGATTACAAGTTTCTATATTTCAAAAGTTATAAATTTCTCAATTATTTTGCATACTAGCAAAAGATGCACAAAAACGAGAAATTAATCGCGCGCAGAGCACGACCTGGAGTGAATAAATAATACACAAATAATCTCCTTAACTGATTTTTCTATTAGAATTCCTTATCTGGCAAGATAATTCAAACACTTAGAATGATAATAATTATATAATAAAATTCTGTCTTTCTTTTTTTAGTTCAAGTTTCTACGATTTCTTAGTTCTATTAATACTCTACAATTTTTCTGTCTTGTAATTTTCTTTTTCAAGTGATTTTAAATGTTGTCTTAATATTATAATGAATTTCAAGAATTTTCTAAGTATTTATATGAATTTTAAAGAATTTTGAATGAAGTTCGAAGTTTGGGTTTATTTCCTAGACTTGACATTCTTTATAGCATAAAAAATTATCACTTATGACAATTAGTTATTAAGTGATTATTTAAAATGTAGAGTTTATAGACTCAATTGAGAATAATTGATATGAAGTTCTTTTTATTATCTTTGAAAATAAAAAAAATATTTAAAAAAATATATATTCTATAGATAAACAATTTCAACACTTTTCTTTCATTTCGCTTCCTCCTTTTGAGAGTTGAAAATACAATTTCATTTGCAATTTTTCGTTGACTTTTTAACTTTATATGCTTTTACCATTTTACAAACTAGAAAAATATCTCTGAAATTATAAATGAGTGGTACATAAGAAAACTCCAGTTCCTTAATCAAAATGAAGTAAAAAATGTTCGAGTCCACGTATTTACTAAAGAACTAGACCAATTTACCACTGGCTGTGACACCACAATCACCCACGGAATTATATTTGTTCCTCGCAAAGTCTATACGTTTCTCAAGAGCTCAATAAAAGATTCAAAATTAAAGATACTCGGGTATCCAAATTTGAAGGAGTCAAATTTTAAATTGTTAAAATGAAACTATCATTTAAAAAGTGATAAAACTGCAATAAATTACATTGAAAAATCATTGAAATAGAAAATTAACATTATATTTACAAAAAATTAATACGAGGTAAAAGCAAACATCTGGTAAGAATCTCTAATAATATTTCAAAAAATGTTTTTACATCAATGATGAATAAAATAGCAAAAATCGTGGGACAAACTTTGGATAAAGTTATGAAATCCGGTAAGATCCGATTTTCTTTGGACTCAGTATACTTTTGTATTTTGACGCGCTGGTTATGAATATGATATACAACAAAAGTTGTATATCTCCTCGACAAACACATTCTTTTGTTGCTAACATTTTTTTCTGCGAGTGATAGTTTCAAAAAAAATTAGATATATCGATTTTCATTTTCAAAAAACCCATAAACCACGGCTCTTCACATTCTAAATGTAAATCATTGTAAAAGAAAACTATTATATAGGGAAATGGCAAAGGGAATGGTAAAGCGAATGGTAAAGGGAAATAGCAAACGGAATGATAATGATAATGGTAAAGAGAAATGGCAAGGGCATGGTAAGGGGAATGGTAAAGGGGAATGGCGAAGATAATGCTAATGGGAATGGTAAAAGGAAATGGCAAAGGTAAGGGCAAAGGGAAATGGTAAAGGGCAGTGGTAAAAGGAAATGATAAAAAGAATGCTATAGGAATGGTAAAGGAAAATGGAAAAAAGAATGGTAAGGGGAAATGGTAAAGGGGAATGGCAAACAAAAATGGCAAAGGGAATGTCAAAATATATAGTAAAGAGGGGTGGTAAAGGGAAGTGTTCAAAAAAATGCTATAGGGAATGGTAAAGGGAAATTTAGAAGGGAATTGTAAAGGGAATTTTAAAGGGTAATGACAAAGGGAACTGTAAAAGGAAATGGCAAAGAGAATAGAAAAGGGAATGGTAAAGGGAGTGGTAAAGGGAAATGGCACACGGAATGATAATGAGAATGGTAAAGGGAAATGGTAAAGGGAATAGGAAAGGGAGTTTTAAAGGGAAATGACAAATGGAATAGTAAAAGTAAATGGCTAAGGGAAATTTTAAAGGGGAGTGGTAAAGGGAAATTGTAAAAAGAATGCTAAAGGGAATTGTAAGGGGAAATTATAAAGGAACTGGCAAAGGGAATAGTAAAGGGAAATAGCAAAGGGAAATGGTAAAGGGAAATTGTAAAGTGAAATGGAAAAAAGAATGCAAAGGGAAGGAGAAAACAATTTTTCCGAGTTCACACTGAGATTATAGAACACCATACACCAATGATACTTAATCTATTTTCAAATGAAATTAAAGTAATCGGGAATAAAAATGAGAAAAGTGAATATAAAAATTCTGGGGTTGTGGCTGGTCGCATGCAATTGTTTTTCGGGGATAAAATGATAATTGTTTGGATCTCAAACGTTTTATTTAGAGACCTCTCGAAAGCTCATAAAACGAATATACTGGGAGGCCATGTGTATGGACTATAGAGAACTAATAATTATTAATCGCAGTAGGGGTAAACTGGAAATCTTCGAATAATCTTCACCTAGCCTTTTATTTAATTGTCCTTTTATCCTTGGACAATATTAACTGATTAACTTTAGCTAAATTAATCCATGATATACACAAAACCTGCACAATTTTATAAAGTTAACTTGATAATTCAATTTTATTCTAGTCTAAAGCTATAGCATATACATATAATATATGTATAGCCCATACGTTTTGTTTTCTTCAATAAAGAATGTTTAAAATAGCTCAATTCGTTTAAAGTTATATAGTGTGTAAAAATAAATAAATAAAAAAATAGCTGGATTTTCTGTTTATTTTTTCGATACAAAAAAAAAGTCGCCTGCGAAGTAATAAATTATTGATTGTGTAACTGATAGCTATTGCGTACGGTCAACTTTCACAGATCCATCTAATAAATCGAGTAAAAAATTAAATAAAAGTTCACATTCAAAAGTTCCTTCAATCTCTGATTAATAGCTTTTGTTTTTGTTTTTTTGCATTTTTCATTTAGAGCTAATGTATGCACTCATCTTTTAAGAAAAAAAAAAACATTTCAAATGAATCCATGCTTTGTATTTCTACTTGTCGTAAGGCATCGGTTTCTTCACAATGTGAGGCTACCATTTATTAGTGTTAATTAGATTCTTATTTTCCTGGAACGTTACATTCGACCGCAGAAGTCGAAGTATAATCAGCAATTAGAATTGTTCAATTTTTTTAAGTTCATGACTAATTCCAGTATTTTCTGGACTTCCAGTATCGATTTGCAATCTATTCTCTGCATCTAATTACTTTTACATATCAAACATTTTACATTTCTTTCTGCGTCTTGAAAAATTGATTTTCCTTATGAAATACGGAATTAAGAATTGATTTTAGCTTTTGTATCAGTTGTAGTTACAATATCTTAGCAAAACAGGAAGTTGAAGAAAAAAGATTCAAGACAAGTAAAGTGATAAGAATACCTATAATTGTATTGTTATAATTGAAAGCTACCCAATCAACTAACATATATACAATATATATGTACCATACATATGTATACTAATGCCTATATATGTATATCTAAAAGGAGGCGATATAAAAAGACATTTTTTTTCCTTCTTTACTATTTCTGGCAATTAAAGTCCTATTGACTTAATTTCTTAAGTGGAACACTCAAAAATTGTAGATACCATATATAGTAAGTTATTTTTAATTACTAATGCTCACTAACTTCAAAATGATTAATTTAGTTTTCACTCGTACTTTGAATCAGAACCTGTTTATATGTATAAGTGCAAAAAACTTTTTTTTTTGTGTTCTTTATTCGTACTATGTTTTTATAATGATCCTCTAAATAGGAGAATCCCAACATTTTGCATACTTAATTATTTATGAAAATATAAAAGATGGTTATGTTTGTATATAGGTATAGGAAAATTTAATAATTTGTATATTTTTGAAGATATTTTATCCCAAATTTGAATGAAAAATATTGAAATTTGTAGATACTACGTCCGTTGAACCGAAACACCTTTTTCAAACAACCTTCGCGGTGTCCATGATAAGTCGAAAATGGATTACCTGCAATCAATTTAACCAAGAGCTTTCTTTAGTTTATATAATTTTTCATGACACGTGTAACGAAACATCGATTTTCGGTGTCTGTTATGCGTCTCGAAGGGAGCCCTTTACAGTACAGGAGCGAAAGTACTGCAAAAGTAGTACCGTAAAGTAAAAGTAGTACCGAAAGTAAAATAGGGTATCCTAAAATAGATAAAGATATCCTAAAATATCTAAATAAATAAACCGGAGTTTCTCTCTCCCTACCCCCCTCTCTCTTATCCTATCGTATCCTATCTTATCGTATCCAATCCAATCGTATCCTATCACATCCTATACTATCGTATTCTATTGTATCCTATCGCATCCTATCTATCCTATTCTATTGTATTATATCCTATCGTATCAAGATAGGATACAATAGAAGAGGATATTATGTGATAAGATACGATATGATACGATATTATTAGATACGATAGGATAGGATACGATAGAAGAGAGAGGGGGAGAGGAGAGGAGAAAGAGTATTTCCCGAACACGCTTACGGGGCTCTAGCCAGCTTATTCCACGCCATCCTGGCGATACTAGCCCACTAGTGCAAATTCGCACTATGGTTTCGACAATCGAATTCGGTACAGTGGTCATGAAAAACTTTATACTTCACACGTCGTGAAACAAGCAATTATCGACTTGTGTGATAATTGCCTCCTTTCGCGTCTCTTAAAGTAAATAGCTATTACTCTACTTGGACCAGAGCCGGATTAAGACAATCGGTGACCCAGGGCTGTAAAATGATTCGAGGCCCCCACCCCCATATATTTTTATAAATTAAAATAAACGTTAATTATTTTCGTGAATTATTTTAATTATTTTCGCGATTAAGGGGACAATTAAAAAAAAATTTTTTCGAAATAAACGATAGAATAAGAAATTGCTTTGAATTTGGAGGCTTTTGAAAAGCGAGGCTCAGGGCTGCCGCCCAATCAGTCCCCCCCCCCCTTAATCCAGCTCGGATTTGGACAAAGGATTTGTCGTCCAAGTATAAGATAATATTGTTATAAAGTTTCCTGAAAAAATTAAATTGATAGGTAACATGGTTTTTGAGAAATCGTGGACACCGCAACGGCCCTTTTTGAAAAATCATATTCCGAAATAATCGCGTTTAAGGCCATGTAGGACATACCCGATCCCTACAAAAAAAATGTCGGTAAGGTAGGGATCGGATAAGTCTTACATGGCCTTAAAGTTTCGAATACTTGGATTAGAGCACTTGGAGGTAGCGCGCTGTTGACAGCTATAACTTAGGTTCTAGTGCTCAGATCTTTATGAAATTTGGAGAAAATAATCTTAAAAGAATGTACTTTGAGAAAATGCAATAAAAAATTTTCGATTTTTTCGACCAACACAAGTGTATGTATAGGGGAGAGCAGGGCAGAGAGAAGACCGCTTAACGTTCTTTCGGTGATATAATTATAAATAACCCGTACTTTTAATTGAAATTTAATGTACATATCGCAAAAGCGATCTACTTTCGATAAACGCTTTGCTAGAATACATTATTATTTTTAATTCAAGTATATAATGGCAAATTTGGAAAAAAAAGTATTGGACCTCTGTGGCTCAGCCCGCGGGGCACAGAGGACTTTGCCGATTCTCTGTGCCCTGCGTATGTAATTCATATATAAAATATAAATTTTTACTATTAAACGTATTTTGTTTTTAAAAAAAGAAATAAAGAAAAAAACTAAAGAACTTTTATACAATGTTTAAGAACAATTCAAACAAATTATATATTCGTCTTCCTCGTCTACTGCAGCACATGCATCATGATGCATGTGCACCATTTAAAATAAAAAATATTTAAATAAATAAAAATATTTTATCAACAGTGAGGATATAAAATTTATAGTCGCAATTTGCATGGGTCTTGTGTGCCCCACCACTACCTGGTCCTCTGTGCCT
>UCOK01017641.1:0-13831 GCA_900474325.1 Synergus umbraculus
GCACCCTTGGAGTGAAGTTTTGTGCCTTTTTTGCTCGGACAGGGACTTGGCAAAATGTAAGTACTGTTTACCCGCACCCCTCAACCCGCGTCTCCACACTTGTAAAAATTCACTTTTTAGCCAAACAAATTTCTTTTTGCAGAAAATAAGCAGATAGCCCCTGTCGTACAACCAAAAGATTGTCGATAAAAAAAACGACACTTCAAACACATCATTTTTGCGACCTCAAACACCGCGTATTGCTAAGATGTGGACACAATGGCGGATTTGAGTAAAGTCTACATTAATTTTTAGTGGTTTGAAAATGCTCCAACACCGTTAAACAGACTCGAAGTACCGTTTAAATTGAATTTAAAATCAGTCCAGTTTCTCTCTGGTTTTCTGTTTTATTCAGAAAAAAATCGAAGACAGAATATATTTGTAAGGATTGAGAGTCAGAATATGTTTTGAATAATTTTGAAATTTAAAAGTATGTAACTGCTGACTCAACAGAGTTCCCATTTTAAAGGACTATGAAACTTTTATGTTCGTTAATTTGAAATTAATTGCAGTGCTTAAATTTTTTAAGTGAGAAAAGTTTTGTTTCTTCTGACGAAATTTAATTTTAAGGGCACGTATTACTTGTCCGATCTCTACCTTACTGCCAATTTTTTTGTTGCAACGTTACTTCTAAATTTATTAAGATATCTAATTGAAAATTTCTAAAATTAAAGAAAGTGGTTTTAAACTTCTATAAAAATAAAAAAATCTTATTTTGAAAATTTTTTTTATAAATCTAAATATTTAGTAGCAGATAAACGTATCTTAATGCTTTAGCTTCAATTTTAGAAATTTTCAACTTGATATCTCAATAAATGTAGATGTAGCTTTGCAGAAAAAATGTAGGTAAGGTAGGGATCGGGTAAGTCTTACATGGCCTTAACACTAATAAACGTATTAAATAATGTGCTATTTTACATTAGAAATATAAGGTGAATATTTATTAATTTTTTAATAATATTTTAATTTCAGAAAAATATAGTTTATTTATTACGATTATTGAAGAATATTTGTATACAAAATGTCATTAGACGATATCGATGAATATACTGTTGATGAAACCACTACAAGTAATCCACCAACTCCAGGTTTATGGAATCAATTTAACACATATGTCATACTATACCCTTCTATGGTGGGACTTTTTATTAATTTAGTTGCACTTTATGTGATTGGAAGGAAATTAAAATGGCAAAAAACCAATCATTACCTCTTATCTCTAGTCCTTTGCAACATAGAACTGCTAATATTGAGTAAGAATTTATATCTACCTATTAATTTTATTTTATTGCATCATACAGGTCATTGTCAAAAATTTAAAAAAATAAAAACAAAAGATTTAAAGAAAAGTTTTTTCTAAGGTTATTTAGAAAAATACCTACATTATCGACATTTTTTGGATAACTTCATATCGGTCTGAATCTAGTGTTGGAGCTATTTAAAAATATAAAAAATACCAGGAAATGATATTTAGTATGAAAAAAATAATTATCAACAGTCGGCTGTAGAGAAATCTATATTACCTATAGTTGGTAACGTAAAATCCTTCTATACAATTTTAGGCTAACCTAGGTTTCTACTTTACCGCCAAGATAAAATTCAGTTTACTCAAACTAGTAGATTTGAAAATAAATTTATGCCGCTAAATGTCATAAAGTAAATTCCTCTAATACCGACTGAAACCCTGCTTATTATCAACAGTTAGTAATTTTCAAATTATTTTTATTGTTCTTGGAAAACTTAACTTGATCAATATTTTGACAGTGACACTGCTTTTATTAACTTAATTACAGGAAATAAGTTGTAAAAAAATTGACCATTGATATTATTTTTTTTTCAGATATTAATGAAAAATTCAATGTGATTTCTGACAAGCGGACTTTCTCCGGATGTAAAGCTCTTGATTATCTGGACCAAGCGTAAGTTACTATAAAATTATAATACAATAACACAAATAATTTTTTTTTTTTAATATACGTTTTTCTCCGTACTAAAAAAAAGTAAGAGTAAGTATTGAATATTTTCTTTTTCATTTTGTTGTAATTTTTAAATTATTCCAACCACCTTGGAAAATTGGTGTACTTTGTAATTTTTTTTATAATTGCTAATAAAGAATTAAAACGCTGCTTTCGTGTAGAATTTTTTCTTGATAAACTAACCATCCTTGAACTATAAGAAAACATTATGCAAAATCTTAAACTCCATGCTGCATATCGTCAAGATTTAAAAAATTGTATTTATTCGGACTTTGAAGTTTAAAATTTGAAAATTTTTATTTCGTGAACCTTAATTTAATTTTTAATTCAATTTGTTAAGACGTTTTAAATTGAATATTTTGCAGTTTATGCATGATTAATGCAGCAGATAAATTATAAAAATTCGAGTTAAGAAATATAATTATTCAGGAAAAATTTTTTAATTAAAAAAATTTTTAATTAATTAAAATAATAATTATTATTAATTAATTATAACTGAACTTAATTAATTTAAATTTAATTTATTTTTTCTTTATTTTTAAGATATAGAAACCCAAGTAAACAAATTTAAACATTTTTAATGTGATTGATGTTCTAATTCGATATTTTATTTTAAATATTTCAGGACCGTTAGTGTAATTATGCTGACTTTATTAGCTTTAACTATTCACTGGTTCATCGTCAGTATTCGGCCAGATAAACCTAACTGGTTATTAGAAAAAGTACAAATTATAGTCGCTCTTATCTGGTTATTTGGGTACATCTGTGCTATACCATTTTCTTATTACAATGACATCGTCTACAGAAAAATAACAGGTATGTTGCACGTGTTCAATATTATGTATAATTTCACAATTTTATTACTTATTATTTTACTATTCACATTTTATATTTACAAGTTACAATTTACATTTCACATTGTAAATTTCGCATTTTATAGTTCACATTTTAAATTTACAATTCAATTTATTATTAAAAATTAATAATAAGTAATTACTTATTGATTATTTATTTAATTTTTTTTCAGTTTTTATTTTACACTGTCAATTTAATATTTTACATTTTTATTTAAAAGAATATTATTTTAATTTTATTTATTGTTTTAAATTATATATAAAATATGAATAATATTTATAATTGAATTTATTAACGGAATTTCTGAAGAACCGAAAAGAGCCTCTTTAAAATGACTTTAAATTCATTTAAATTATTAAAATGTCTTGAAATCTTGGTAAATTTCTTAAATAACCCAAAACTCTGTTTAATGTTTCTTAAATTCTCTAAAATCGTTTAAAATCCCTTAATATCCCTTAAAATACTTAAGTGATTTTATGTTAAATTTTTTATACATATAATATTACATTAGTTTCTACCGATTTTATTGAAAACCATTAGTTATAGTTAATTATACCGTAAAAATTAATTGGGTATTTCACAACAAATGTGATAAATAAACACTTGTTTATGCACCACTGTATGGCCTTTTTTTGTAATATTATGTCATAGTGTGGAATAGCTAAATACGAATAAAATGTGTTAAATATATTTTGTCGTATAGTATAGTTAATAACTAATGTTTGAATTCTTTTAGGACCAACTTGCGAACAAAAAATGCCAAAATATGTTAACGGAATATGGACAATGCTTTTCTTTGTTGCGCCAATGATTGTGATTGTGGTATTGTATTTGAAAATAATGAGAAATATTCGAGAGAGTGTTAATGCGGCTGGCTATTCGACCAATCGTGATCAGATTTATTCACGCCTTAAGCGAATTGAATGGAGGAAAAAAACAGTTACATTTACTCGTAAGTGTCTTAGAAAAGAGGTTGCAATTATATCGGAATAGGTTTCCTTAAAATCGATTAAAATCGAAGTCTCAAAGTTAGTCGCAAGTCAGTATATTGACTAGATTTTTATTTTTATTTACTTATTTATTTATTTTAATTTCAATTTTATTTTTTAAAATTTATTATTTATTTTTTTGAAATTTTTGAAGATTTAAAAAAAAATAACTACTGTTGACCAAAATTTTTTTGAAAATATAAAAATTGTAGAAAATAACCCAGGTTTAAAAAGTTTTCAATAATTTTAGGAGATTTTGACCCATTTTAAGTGATATTAAAATTCTTTGTGAAATTTTAAGACATTTTTTTAGGAATTTTAAAAGATTTTGAAGTTTTTTGAAGAATTTAAAGGATTTTCAAATGATTTTGAGAAATTTAAAAATAATTAGTGAAAATTTAAGGGGTTCCATGAAATATTAACAAATTTGAAGGGATTTCGACGAATGTTAAATTTTTCTAGGAATTTTGTAAAATTTCAATTAAGTATACGAGATTTCTAAGGTTCTCGTTTAACGTTTAATTGAGAGATTTTTACGAATTTTAAGTGTTGTGAAGTGATTTTAGATTTCAAAAGATTTAAAGTAATATTTACGTTTTTCAAAAATTTCAGTAGTATTTTTACTGAATTTTTTTTCGCCATTTTAATAAGTACTTTTCTATCAGGGAAATTTTTTTGAAAGTCAAGGAAATGTCAAGAAACTCAAGAGGTTTTAAAAGATCTCAAGTGATTTTTACATTTATGTATTAGATTTCTGAAAATCTTCGAAAATTTTTTTGAATTCAATCGTTTTTAATATCTGTTTAAAAAAATTCACGAAATTTCTTAAAATCTGTTAAATTTCATGATATCTCTTAAATTCCTTTAAATAATTATAAATATTTTGAAATGTCTTAAAATTAATTAAAATCTTTTTGAACGTTTTATTTTATATTCTTAAAATATATATGAAGAAATTGACAAAGGCATGACATTCTAATTCAGTCAAAAAGATTATCAAAAAGAAAACTACCAAAAAGTTACTAAAAAAACATTATTTTTATTTTGCAGTCTTGGCTGTAGTGACTCTTTTCGTCTCCAAATTCCCAGAAGCATTGTACAAGACTCTGTTATCTTGGCAACTCATAAATGCTACGATACATCCACAATGGGGTACATTTTACCTCGTATCGTTTTTCATTTACATTATTGCCAGTGCTGCTCTTTTCATTTTGACGAGCATGAAGGCAAACATGTTATCTCGTTTGGAATTTAATGAAAAAATAGATACTCAACCACCTCAGGAAATTCAGTCGCTGACGATAATGGAAGAGAATAACCACCTTTAAAATATACTTCTACTCGTGATTATAGTTATTGCACAGAAAAGATAATGTATTATCAATTTATTTTTTACCGAAGTGAAAGAGATAGGTTTATATTTTCCAATAATAAGTGTATCGATTCAAATAGATGCCAATTTATTTTTAAGGGATTGTCATTTTTGTTCCTTTTACTCCCTCCAAGAAGAAGCTTCGTAACGAAGAGAATTTTCTACATTCATTTTTCGACATATGTTAAATAGATGCAATTTGCAGACTTAATAATATTCAAAGCATTTGCATTGAATTCTGAAAACAAAAACAAAATTGAAACAGAGCTTCTAGGCAAAAAGAATGTAAATATGCAAGGTTGCAAAAAATCAATCATAAATATAGATTTCCCGTGACATAGTTATTTTTCTGTGTGGTAAAAAAACGTTCCACAATATTCCACATATATTTTTAAAAAATAGGTGTCTTTATTTTTCACAATTGCGTGATAACGTGTATTGTAAAAAATTGCATTTGCTTTAAGTCATTGCATGAAAGTCTCTTATTCTTTCCAGACGTCTTATATTGTTCCGCTTTATATTGTTAGAAAATTCAGAAAATGAATTCGTCAATCTTGTTCAAGTATTGTGCGTTTTTAGTCGCCATACTAATTATTTTACTGCGTCCAGAAGCTGAGACAGTTTCTCCAGGATCAGAATGGATTGAAAGTTTAGTAAAGTGCATTTCAAGAATAGCTAGGAAACATCAGGTAATGATCATAATCGAAGATGGAAGACCTGATCCAGACATGAAAATTGACAATCTTATTGAGATGATTGTTCAAAGCACACCGTCTATCATGAGTATGTCTGATGAACTGATCGATTCGAACACAAGTAAAATGGCTCAATTAGCATCACTAAACAACCCTAGAAGAACAACCTTGTTTCTACCCATTCTAACTTCATGGAATGAATACCAAACCTTCCGTTTACTCGAAATCGCAAATCTAACTCTGGATTTATCAGGACCAGAAGCAAGGCCCAAATTTCTCATAGTTCTCTTCCTGGAGAGAAGAAACATCACCTACGAAACTCTACTAAGGATTTTCTGGAGGAGACAATTTTTGGATGTCACCATTTTACAGGTAACGAAAAATCAGAGCGTGATAACCAATCGTTTTCCGGAAAAGCAGAAAGAAATTGCAACTCTTCACTACTTCAATCCCTTCAAACCCAAATACATCAGGCAAAAGTTGTCGACCAAATCAAATTTTCTTCCAAACAAACTGAAGAATTTATATACTTATGAGTTTAGATCATTATATCAAGGAAATCAGGACGACGACAAAAACCTTCTAGAAACAATGGCTCAGATCATGAACTTCACGCCAGTTTATGTTCGAGTTGACGCAGCGACCTTTCAAAAAAGATTAAATTTTGAAAGAAATACCGAATTTAGTATTAATCGCGCTGATATCATTGGTATAAAGAGGAAGTTGCCTTTTTATCATACTCGCCTCAGCCAAAGAGGAACAATACATCTTGTAATCCCAAAAGTGGCAAGTCACGCTTTGGAAATATCAGCGTCTTGGGAATTCCTGTGGACGATTCTAATCATGGTTCTGGTGACTTATCTCATCAGGATTCTCGTAATCACTTTGAAATTCGACAATCGATCCTGGCAGCTGATGTACATTGTACAAATGATATTGGGCTCATCAGTTCCTCAGGATCCGAGAAGATTGGTTGAGAGAATTGTATTTGCTTCGATTTTGGTAACGTGGGTTGTTTACTCAGGATATATTCACTCTCTCTTAACTAGTGTTGGTTTTATCCAAGAATTCGAGGTCGAAACTTTGGATGATGCTATGAATTTAAACTTTGCACCGTTGATATCGACTTTTTATAAGCGACTGGCAAAAATTGATTCAGACAGCTACTTAAACAAGGTTACCGAAAAGTCGATCTTGGTTCCAGGAATGGAAGATGTCGAAGACGTAACGTGCATGAAATACCTTTTGGATCATAAAAATATTTCCTGTCTTGTAGTCCTGTCGAAGACAAAAAAATACAATCAAAATGAAGTGAAAGTAATAAAGGATTATGTGGTAGATTTTTGGACGACGTATGTAATTAAATTGGGATCGCCTTACGTGGACCGTTTCAATGAACTGATTCTGAAGTTCAAACAAAATGGTCTAATGATGAAGTTGAATGTGGCTATAGATTCAGAAAAGCAAGATGTAGTCAGATTCCATCCATCGCCACTATTGCATTGGCTACTTCTGAGGGTACTTCTAATGGGATATCTAGCTGCAATAATTACTTTCGTTGCAGAAGTCATTTTTGGTATTAATCGAAAAAAAGTTTCGGTCATATACAAGAAGAGTTTACGTGACATCAAAATTAACTTTAGAGAGTAATTCAGGCCTTTTATGGGAAAAGGCTTTATAGAAGCAAAAATGTGCTCATAAAATCGGTAAGTACTTTTCTTCCAACAGAAAAGTAGACCTCTTACCATAAAAGTAGATCTTTTAATCTATTTATTCGCAAAAAAATTGTATTCCTTTCTATCCCTAATTCATTAGAAAAAAAAATAATAATAATTTTCTGACGATAAAAATTGTTTAGCCCACGTAAAACTCACAGGAAGTTTCCTTTATACGAATGTATATTTTTTTTTCTTATTAAAATTAAACGAAATTACATAATCTCATCATCTTTGGTTGTTCTCTTCTCCTATCTTAAAAAAGTGATGTTACCAATATATCGAACACATTGTTGTCGAAAACCAGTTTTCATTGTCAAAACGATTACTAATAAAAATTTTATGTAAAGATAGAAAATAATTTAAAGTGATAAAAAAGAATTTTAAAAAGACTTTAAAGGATTGTAAAAGATTTTAAGTAATTTTGAGGACTTTTTCTGGATCTTATCATATTTCGTATAATTTTCAGGAATTTAGGAATCTTCAAGAAATTTGAAGGGATTTTACGAGATTTAACGATATTTCAAGAGATTTTAATGAAATTCATGGAATTTTGAAGTATTTCAAAGGATTTAAAGAAATTTAAATAATATTTAAAAATTTTGAAATCACTATAAAATATATTTTATGGGATTTCATTTGATTTCGTCTATATTAGAATCAATTCTTTGAAATTCCTTAAAGTCACTTCAAATCTGATTAAATCCCTTAAATTAAAATGTGTTGAAATCTTGCGAAAACTCTTGAATATCGTTAAATCACTTTAAACTTTTTTGAAAAACCTTTGAAGTTCCTTAAAATTAAAGAAAAGTCCTTAAAATATCTTGGAATTCCTTTGTCACTTAAAATCTCTTAAAATCCCAGACAATTCCGGGTTTTCTGCTAGTAAATAAATAAAAATAAAAAAATATTTTTTGGAATTCTTTTATTTTGATATTCTTAATGTAATAAATATGAAAAATAAAAAAACTTCGTCAGACTAGACATCTTCAACCTAATGTGAAAAATAAATTATTACTGACGCAAAAAAATATTTCAAAATATATACCTGAGGTTAGTCAACTATCTAAAGTAAACTTTTCATCCGTTTTTTTATATCAGTCTTTAATATATTAATATTTAATATATGTGTATTCGTATATTTACAAACCAGTTACCATCAGAATTATGAAATTTTAAAGGATTTTAAAATAATTTTAAGGGATCTAACTATACATTTTGTGGATATTTAATGAAACATGGAATCTTGAAAAATAAAGGAATTTGAAAGGGCTTTTCGAAATTTATTGAGATTTAAAAATATTAAGTAAGATGTTTCATTGGATATTCAATTATTTTAACGTCTTAAACTTAAGGGATTTCATAAGATTTCATGGGATTTTAAGTAATTTTAATGGCATTTATTTATAGAAATTTTAAAATATTTGCTGCAATTTTATTGGATTTTCAAGAATTTTAAAGAGTTTCAGGAAATTTCATAAGATTATATAGGATTTTAGTAATTTTAAGGGTTTAACGATAGTTATTGGAATTTTACCGAATTTTATGGAATATCAAGGAATTTCAAGTGAATTTACGAAATTGAAAGGAATTTCACAAGATGTTGAAGGAATAAAGATGTTAAAGGCATTTTAAGATCTTGTATGGTGTATTAAGTAATTTTAAAGACTTTTAAGGGATTCAAGGAATTTTACGGGCATTTCATGGAATTTTAAATACTTATAAGATGTTTTATGGGACATTAACTTATTTTGAGTACTTTCAGGGGATTTCACGAGATTTCATTGGATTGACAAGAATTTTAAGAGATTTCATGGCATTTTTAATAATTTAAAGGTATTTTACGATATTTTATGGAATATTTAGTAATTTTAAGGACTTTTATAAAAAATTCATGGAATTTTACGAAAGTTCAGTGGATTTTCAGGTATTTTAAGAAATTTAAACAGATTTCATGGGACTTTGAGTAATTTTACGGAATATCATAATATTTTGTGTTTTGTGAGATATTCAGTCATTTTAAGAACATTTATTTCCAGAAATTTTGAAGGATTTGGTGAAATTATATTAAAAATTTAAGGAATTATAAAGAATTTAACAAAATTTCATGGAATTGCGAGTAATTTTCAGAAATATCAAATCCTGTTGCGAATTTTAAAGGAATTTCATAAGATTTCATAGGATTTTTATTGATTTTAAGGGTTACAGCAACAGATTATGTAATTTTAAGGAATTTTATTGAACATCAAAGAATATCTATAGGAATATCAAGTGATTTTATGGAATTAAAGGTATTTCACCAGATTTTGAAGAATTTAAAAGGCATTTTAAGATATTGTATGGGGTTTTAAAGAATTTTACGATATTTTATATTTTAGTAATTTTAAGGACTTTTAAAGAATTCAAGGGATTTTACGAAATTTCAATGGCTTTTCAGGAATTCTTTTAGAGATTTAATCAGATTTCACGAGACTTTGAGTAATTTTAAGAAATAGGTATCAAGAATTTACGAAATTTAAAGGAATTTCACCAAATGATAAGAAAGGTATTTTAAGGAATTTTATGAAACTGATGGAGATTCCTGAAATTAAATAAAAAATTACACAATTTTATATTTCAAGTATTAAAAATTCTCAATTATTTTTTCTACTAGCAAAAGGTGTGCAAAAACGAGAAATTAATGGGATTTTTAATAATTTTAAGGGATTTTACGAAAGATCAGTGGATTTTCAGGAATTTCAAGAGATTTAATCATATTTCATGGAACTGTGATTAATTTTGAGGAATATCAAGCGAATTTACGATTTAAAGGAATGTCACCAAATTAAATGAAGAATTACAAGATTTTATATTTCAAGAATTAAAAATTCTCAATTATTTTTTCTACTAGCAAAAGGTAAAATAAATTTAAAGGATTTTAATTTATAATTCAAAAACTAATTATTAATATTAAAATAATAAGGTTAATAATTAAGTTAAGATACGAAATTATAAATAATTTGAAATTAAATTAAATTATATTTAATTAAATCTCAATTTTTAAATTTAAGTCTTAATTATCAACATTCTTATTATTTCTTATTAATTATTATTGAAGATATTTCATTATATTTTTAAATTCCATTTTTATTAAAAATTAAAAATAACCGTATCTTCCTTATATTTATTTATTGTTTCTTTTTATTTGTCATTTATCTTTCTGTAAAAGGTGTGCAAAAACGAGAAATTAATATAGAGACATAATATTTCGAAATATTTGGAAAATATTAATATACCAGAAATATTAGATTAGTCGATCTCTGTTGAAAAAAAAAATCACTTATGTATAGTCCTTATAGTTGAAATCTCTCAGTCGGTAACATCCTCGCTCACAGTTACTCCATTTGACTATTTATAGCTTCCTAAAGAAATGCGGGAGTCTTTCTGACGAACCACTCTGCACATTATTTTTCCACATCAGTTGCTTTCTATCTATTTGACTCATAAGTCCAGTATTTCAGCGCACATTAATCGTATAACACGCGTGAAAAGACTTACTTAAATACTTAACATTTTCCTTCGCTTTTTACCAAAATTAAAAAAATGAATCTATTGTTTACAGTCTTTGTATTTTTCAGCATTTCCTGCTTAAGTAAGAGTACATTTTTAAATATTGAGGTTTAAGTGTAAAATGTTAATTAAAAGCTTATTTTCTTTTTCAGGCAACGCTTTACAGTGTTATGTGTGCCATAATCAAGAGGGTGACTCAGGAAAATGTTTAAACACTATTGCTACTTGTGAACAAGAAGAAGACACTTGTCTAACTGAAATTAGATGGGGAAGTAAGTAATTATTTATTTTTTCATTACATTTATTTATCTACTTTTATATTTCGTAGTCTATAGTTAAAGTACAATTTAATTTCTTTGTTTCCTTTGATTTAAGAGATTTTTAGGATTTTAAAAATATTTTAAGAGAAATATTGTATGGGATTCTTAGGAACTTTAAAGTTTCAAATTGCTTTAAAAATCTCTTGAAATTCTTTAGAATCTTATAACATTTCTTCAAATTTCTTAAAATTACATTGAATCTTATGAAATAACTTAAAATCATTTCAAATTCTTTAAAATCAGTATAAGAATTTTATTCATTGTAAAATAATGTTTTCAATGTGTATTGTAGACATAATAATATGCTTCAATATTCACAAATTAAATTATTGATGATATTTATTATATTTGTAAATTTCCATTTTTATTACAAATTAAAAATAGCCATAACTTCCTTATATTTATATTTATGATGGATTCATATTCAAACAAAAAAACATTACTTTTCTTAAATCTTCTTATTTAAGCATTGAATTATGATCATTTAAAAAGTAATAGCTGAAAACACAATTTTTCAAAATTGTGAATAAACCTAAATTTCTTATATTACAATGAAATTTATTAATTTTACAGGTCGATGGATTTCTATCGATACAATGAATTTAAAAAGTTATAATTTAATAATAAATTTTACAAAGATTATAAAAGTTCATCAAAAATTAAAAATTAAAATAAGCATGACAAATTTCATCAATTTATCCGATTTCCTTAAAACTGCATATATTAATGCTTTTTGATACGCTGATTACGAATATGATAGTGAAAATTGGCGCAAATTTAATTTTCATTTTGAAAACATGAAAAAACCATTAAAATCATGGTTTTTTATGATTATATTAAATAATATGCAAAAATTAAAAAAAAATGATTCAAACAAAAATTATAGAACTAACCGAAATACACATTTTTCGTTGAAATAATTTTATTCTACGAGTGACAGTTTCCGAGAAAATCATTGTAAAAGAAAATAATTGTAAAGGGAAATGGTGAACGGAAATTATGGTAAAGGGAAATGGAAAAGGGAAATCATGGTAAAGGAAAATAGCAAAGGAAAATAATAAAGAAAAATGGTAAGAGGGAATAGAAAATGGAAATGGAAATGGTAAAGGGAAATTATAAAGGGAAATGGTAAACAGAAATCATGGTAAAGGGATGTCACGATAAAGGGAAATGGTAAACGAATATTATGATAAAGGGAAATTTTAAAAGAAAAATTGGGTAACAGAAATCATGGTAAAGGTAAACGATAAAAGCAAATGATAAATGGAAATCATGGTGTAGGGAAATCTTAAAGGGAAATCACGATAAATAGAAATGGTAAAGGGAAATGATAAAGGGAAATGGTACAAGGAAATGGCAAAATAAATCTCGGTAAAGGGAAGTGGTAATACCATGGTAAAGAAGAATACTAAAGGGAAATCATGGTACAGGGAAATGGTGAAAAGAATTGACAGTAAAGGAAAATGGTAATGGAAAGTCTTTGTAAAGGGAAATGCTAAAGGAAAAGTTAAAGAAAATGATAAAGGAAATTCTTGGTAAAGGGAAATGGTAAAAGGAAATCTTGGTAAAGAGAATTTGTAAAGAGAAATAGTAAAGAGAAATCATGGTACAGGGAAATGGTAAGGGAAATCATGGTAAAGGGAAACAGTAAAGGGAAATGGTAAACGGAAATGATGGTAAAGGGAAATGATAAACGGGAATCATAAAGGGAAATTTTTAAGGGAAATGGTAAAGGGTAATCATGATAAAGGAAAATGTTAAAAAGACATCATAAATGGTAATCATGGTTAATGGAAATCGTAAAGGGAAACGGTAAAGGGAAATTTTGAAAGGAAATGATAAATGGAACTGGAAAAAGGAATTCATAGTAAGAAGAAATTTATAAAGATCGATGTATCCCTGATTTTCTCGGAAACTATCACTTGTAGAAAAAAATACTTGGTATAGAAAATGTGTATTTCGATAGAATTTACAACTTTTGAATGAAACATTTTTTTTTTAAGTTTGGATATTCACTGAAATAAACGCAAAAAACTACGAATTTTATGGTTTGTTCATGGTTTCCCCATGAAAATAAAATTCGCGCCAATTTTCATTGTCACATTTGTAATAAGCGCGTCAAAATACATAAATGTATGTAGTTTGAACAAAATCGGAGTATTAACATTTTTGGAAGTACATCCCACGTTTTCGAGATATATGTAGTAGGATCGTAAAAAAGCCTGACTTTGAAATGGTGTTTTATGGATTTAATCCGCATTTTAGTGAAAATAAGAAAAAACGCGAAAAAGGTTTTTTTTTAAATGAAGAAAAAGAACTAA
>UCOK01017642.1:0-46016 GCA_900474325.1 Synergus umbraculus
ATATATATATATATATATATATATATATATCTCGAATTACTCATAAAAATATTCTGATTTCAGGCCTAATAATTTTTTATACTATATCTGAAATACATGTCACGTTTTGAATTTCTAAACCTTGTCTTTTTTTTTACATAAAATACTTTTATCAATTTCTGATGTAGTTACAAAACTTTGATAAGTATTATTTTTTAAATGTATAACTCAACTTTAGAAGTTGCGGGGCTTTTATCAGTTTTTATCCTTCTATAAAACTAAAATTTGTAATTGTATTATTTCTGCTGGGTTTGTAAGTATATTTTTTGTTAAACTAAATTAAATCTTTCAAATTCAGTAGGTACTTCTAAAGTTGAGTTATAAATTTAAAAAATTTATTATTAAAAAATTCGTCAAATAATCAAGGATTTTCAAATATGAATAATGTAAAATTAAAATATTGAATAAAAGATGGATGAAAATATTGAATTTTTAAGATAAATTTTTAATTCTTCGTTTTATGCAAAAAGTATCGAAACTAAATATTTTTATTGAGTAAAATAGGAAATGGAATTTTAAGCTTAACACTTAGTTCCAATACCCTTAAAATTCCTTAAATTTCTATGAAATCCCACAATAGGTGAAAAGACATTATCATCCTGTGGATGCCCTCAGGATGTCTTTTAAAAATTCAAAAAATCTTTAACAAATTCAAGATGACATTTGAAATTATTTTAAATTCCAGGAGGAACATTAAAAATGTCCAATTTTCTGAAAATTCCTTCAAGCTTCTTAAAATCCTTTAAAATTCCACAAGAAACTTTACAATACCTTAAAATTCTTTGAATTCCCTAATTAACTTTTTCTTAAAAATCCCTTCAAATTTCATGAAATCCTTTAAAATATCACAAAATTTTTAAAATATCATAAAAATCTCTTGTAATCCTTTGCAATCCGTAAAAACCTTTTAAAATCCCTTGAAATGATTGAAGATTTCTGATAATCTTTAGAAACCTATAGAATCTCAAAAAAAGCTTGGAAATTTCTTATAATTCCTTGAAATCTTCTGAAATTTTAAAGAATGCTTTGGACCCAAGTATTGAGCTCAAAATTCCATTTTCCACTTTACTCAACGAAAATTGTAGATAAATATTTTTTCGCTCTACACGCATAATTCTAGATAAAAATTGATTAATTCTACAGAGTGAATAAAAATAATAATTTTAATATTTGCTAAGTATAATGAAGGAACCCATTTTTTATATTAGAACTAGGGTTGTGCAGTCAAAGTTTTTTTACAAATTATACATGGTTTTCTACCTATGTAAAGTACCTAGTAAATTACTGTAAAAAACAATGTCATTTACCTAAGGTATTTTACTTACCCAACCGTGATTAGAACTTGGTTCCAATACCCTTAAAATCTCCTAAAATTCCACGAAATGTCCTAAACACATCCTTGGGACTTCTTCAGGATGAAAATGTCTTTTTGCCCACTGGGATTCTTTAAAAATTCAAAAAATCTTTTATAAATTTAAAAAAAAAAACATTAAAAATTTTTTTTAATTCCAGGAGGAACATTAAAAATATCCAAATTTCTGAAAATTCCTACAAGCTTCTTAAAATCCTTTAAAATTCCACAAGAAACTTTACAATACCTCAAAATTCTTTGAATTCCCAAAACTTTCTTAAAAATCCCTTCAAACTTCGTGAAATCCTTTAAAATACCACAAAATTTTTTTTAATATCGTAAAAGTCTTTTGTAATCCTTTAAAATCCCTTGAAATGATTGAAAATTTCTTAAATAAACTATAATTTATTATATATTATTAATATGTAGATCAATTTTTATTTTTCCTAGCAGCTGAGAGCTACTTGCAACAAGAAACTTTGCAATACCTTAAAATTCTTTGTATTCTCTAAACTTTCTTAAAAATCCCTTTAAATTTCGTGAAATGCTTTAAAATACCACAAATTTTTAAAAATATCATAAAAGTCTCTTGTAATCTTTTAAAATCCCTTGAAATGATTGAAAATTTCTTATAACCTTTAGAAACCTGTAAAATCACAAAGAATTCTTGGAAATTCTTTATAATCCTTTGAATTTAAAAAAAATTTCTTAAATAAACTATAATTTAATATATATTATTATGTAGAGCAATTTTTATTTTTCCTAGCTGCTGAGAGCTACTGGCAGTTCTCCGACAAATTGTTTTCCTTTGTGCATTTATACCTCTGAAACAATTGTCCTCCTATTGAAAAAATCCTCGAGGAAATCTTCCAGTCAGACAATTAATTGTCGCAGAATTTCTCCAGGAACTTGAAAATCCTCCTTCCCTGACTAATAATTAGCGTTAAATTTCAAAACACAAACAAAAAACAATAGAAAATCGACTCTTATTCTAGATTTTCAATTTATCAAATTTTTCGGCAACTGTAAAATTTTTTGGAAAGAAAACTAACCTAAAATTTTCTAGTGAAGCGGAAAGCTAGTCAGCAATTGCAAATATTATTTTTCGCATGTATCGTGTGACACGCAAAGTAAAAACTTCAATAAATTACCTTCCGCAACCTCGAGTCTTGGACTCGAACTCTGGTGACGTTTGATTTTGGCTTGCGTAGTAAGCAAAGTGGTTTCGTTGCTCGCGCACCTCCGGAAGTTTCATTACTCGTAACTAATATGGCGGACACGAAAGAACGTAAACACAGTGGCGACTACGATAACTCGTATGTTGGTGAGTTTTTCCAAGAACTTTCAATGTTACACACAAATCCAAAATTTTTCCGTGAAGCGAACAATTTCAGGTAGTGCGGAAAACCTGAACTCAAAATTCACGATGCGATCAAATCCGCTTTTGATAATCTACGCCACCGTCGTACATCGTACCGTCGACCTCGATTTTCCTCACAATTTCTAGTATCCCAGACATAAATTCGCAAATCCGTGATCTCGTCTGACACAGGAAAAACGGAAAATTAGCTCCGTGTCAAGCGGAAGTGAAGTCCGGTTAACAAATGAAAATTCATATGTTGCTAAAGGAGAATGACTGAACATTTTTTGTATTCTCTTTTTGTGCCTTTTTTTCGACTCAAATTACCGCCTCTTGCAGTGTTTACTTAGAATTTATACTTGCAAACAATTTCCGATAGGAATCTCTGGAAAAATCGGAAAAATCATCGGATTGTTTACATCCAGATTGACGAGTGAATAAGCGAAAATAAGTGTTTCAGTTTCGAGAGAAAAGTGCGACATTTTTTTGAGGGAAAGTATTTTTTGGTTTAGATTTTTGAAAAGAGAGATGGAAAGTATTAGGAAGAGTGAAATTGTGCAGTGGTTATCTAGAAATTGTGAAGAAAAGGCAAAATTTCTGCCTGAATGGCAGCTGAGAGCTATGACATTCATTCGTGGAACAAGCATGGCGCGACTGTAGCGCGTCTCGTGGCGAAAGGCGGAATTAGGCGTTGATTCAAATTTCAGAGGGAAGGGGATTGAAAGTGAATTAATTATTTGAAGTGATTGTTATTGTCTTACTTAAGTGTGATTACACAGTTGACTTGTCAGCAGTCTTAAGACCTTATACAAAAGTTCTGATAAAAATAATCTAATTATGTGACAGTTTTCGAAGGAATTTAAATAATCGGTTCCGTTTTTTAGATTTTTAAATTTTTAACCGAATTTTTAGTCATTTTTTTAACGGTTTCAAATTTAGACATCTTAATAATATAATAATACTTTTAATGCTGGTAATTTAAGGCTATAATTTTGAAATTAATTTAATATTTAAGATTTCTGATCGCTTTAAATTCTATATTTTTATATTTTAATAAAAATTTCTTTTAGATAAGTAGATATAGAATTTATCATTCTTCTCGGTTTCATAAATAATTTATCAATGAATGACAAAATGCTTGACTCATTAGTGACTTTATTAAAGCGTCATGAACAAAAATAAAATCCAAATATGCTGTCATTTTATTATTCGCAATCTTATATTTATTTCTCATCTAAATACATTTTTTTTAATAGTTCATTTTTTATTTCGGCATTTCGAAATTGCAAAGTTTCGATCATAAAATAGGGATTGAAATGGTAAATGTTCACAAATTTGTCTCTATTTTATCGCTGATTTCAGTGCACTTTAGTAAATCAAACAAAATTTGCCTTCAATAGAGTGCGTATGCACAAGGGAGTTCGATTAATGCTGCACGAGTAAATCGCAAAATTATCTGAAGCTTAAATGAAATCCGAACAATGGCTCTTGCTGAGAATGGGAAACTTTTTAGAAAGATTCTCAGTAAAACGGATATTCCGATCGGAAATTCACATCGAGAGTTATTGTTATGCTATATTTCAAAGCTCTCTGGTTTTGAGCTTTCAAATTTACAGAACATAGCGAATTTTAATATTTAGATAACCAACTTCTTTAATTTTCTTTCTTTAAATTCCTTCTATGAAATTATTTACAAATTATTTCAGAGGAATTATTAGGGGAATAAACTCTTTTGAATAAAATCAATATAGGTATTCCATATATTGAATTCAATTTGAAATGTTTTCTTAAAACAAATTTTTCGATTTCACATTAATTTTCGATTATTTCACATGTGTAGAGTGAAAAAAATATATGTTCCTTATATTCTTTGAGTAAAATTAAGAAATTTAATTTAATTTTCAAACGAATAGTTTACTTTTTAATAAAAAAATGTATTTTCAACGGAATAGACTGATGTACAAGTAAATTTTTGAATTTTCATCCTATATTTAAATTTTCAACCAAAGAATTGAATTTTTAACTAAATTTAACATTTCGGACCAATAAAATGATCTTTCAATAAACTAGTAGAATTTTCAACTGAATAGTTTAATTTTCAATCAAAAAAGTTGAATTTTGAAGAATATATTTCAACCGTCAATCAAAAATATTTGAATTTTCTTAATTGGTTCTTTTTTTGTTCAGTCCGAATTAAATACACTAATCACAAAAATTAAAGGATATAAAAAAAAGTTCCAAATTTTTGGATGATTTTCAACATGGGATAACTCGGAGAAAAATGGTCGTACAGAAAATAAAAAAAAGCAAATTGTAGCTCTAGGTGTCTACTTTTCAGATCTGGACGGTAAAATTTTTTAACGCTCGCCGTTTTCCAGTAATCATCGAAAAACTAAGGAAATACAATTTTTCCAAATTTTTGCTCGTCTTTAAAATGGCCTGTGGTCTTCAAAAATATTTTTTTTGTCATGTGACTTGTTGAAAATTTGCAGATTTAAGGGTATTTGAAAAACTTGGTATAACTTTGGATGTAGTGGTTGAACGAAGGATACCATCAGTAATTTTTCAACCTTAATGTGTCCCTAAAAAACCCTCAAAGATGCAAAGCGCTGTGATTTTTTTTTCTTAGTGTCCCGGAGGTTTAAATTTATCATTTCTGTCAAAAGCCACCGTCACAAGCAATTTTTCCGTTTTCATTCATTTTCTCAACTTCAAAATGTTTTTTTTTTTTGCCAATAATGCGTAATTTCTCTGTTCTTAGACATCAATCACCAAGAAGAAATGAAAAAAATGTATTTTGATGGTCAAAGTTAAAATTGACTTTTCTGCTTTGATCAGCGATTACTCTGCACCAAATCAACGTACAAAGCTCACCATTGGCTCAAATTAAAGCTGATTAAATTCTCTAAAAGAGATTTGTAGTCACATGACAAAAAAAAATATTTTTGAAGACCACAGGCCATTTTAAAGACGAGCAAAAATTTGAAAAAATTGTATTTCCTTAGTTTTTCAATGATTACTGGAAAACCGCGAGCGTTAAAAAATGTTACCGTCCAGATCTAAAAAGTAGACACCTAGAGCTACAATTTGCTTTTTTTATTTTCTGTACGACCATTTTTCTCCGAGTTATCCCATGTTGAAAATCACCCAAAAATTTGGAACTTTTTTTTATATCCTTTAATTTTTGTGATTAGTGTATATGGAAAAATGAGAAAAAAAGGAAAAAAAGAGGTATTTTCTTAAAAATAGTATTAAAAAGAGGAATACTTTTTTCTATTATTTTTATATTTTCATAAGAGAATATATTTTATTCTTTATTAATCCAATGACGCTGGCTCGCATACTGATGGAGGTACAATTGATCTTATCTTCTTGTACTGAAAGCTTCGTTTGGATCTACATCACCAGCGACTGTACATAAAATATTTTTTTTTAATATAAAAATCTTAATTTTTTAATGTCATTAAGGGCATGTTGGTATTAAGGGGTAATTTGCACCAGAAGAGCAAAATTTTTGCCAATTTTACTCGCTCAATAATAAATATTACTTGATAAATACAATCACTACTCAAAAAAAAGTTCTAGTTGAAGTTACTAGATGGGTCTGGTTAAATAATCTCTTGTTATATTAACTACAAATTCTAGTTAACATGACTAGAAAATATATGTTAGATTTTTTTCTTTGGGATATTCGATATTATTTCAGCAGAAAAAGTTAATGTATAGGAGGTCCATCATGAAAATAAAAGAGTATCTAAATTCGATAGTATATGATATCGATGATTACCGGAAAATGTAGTTATATTGACCAGAATGTAATATTCCTAAATTACCAAAAAAATGTGGAGTAAAAAATTCTGGATTCTTACCAGAAATTCTTGTTACATTTATCAAAAAAACTGATTAAAATAAGCAGAAAATGATCAACTAGAAATGTATAATACTTTTAACCAGAATAAATAGTTAGGGTATATTAAATCGAGTAAGTTGAGCGAAAAGTTAGCAAAACTATTAATACACGTATAGTAAGTAACATATGCCCTTAAAACATTAATAAATAAAAAGGGATTTTGGTCATATTAGACACAGGACATTTTAATATTATTTAAAAAATATCATTTTACCTGATTGATGAATCAGCATACCGAGGCAGATGAGAGCAGTAATAAACTTTACAGTTGACATGATGAAAGTTGAATTAGTTTTTTTAACAACGTGAATTTATAGTAAGCAATAGATCCTTAATTATATTTCAAGGGGATACAATCAAATCCGATAAAGATATAAATTAATAAATCATAGACTTGGCTTTAAAATTATCCGTGTTGGTAAAAAGAATCTATCAATTTTCCTTTGTGTAGAAACGAAAATTATAGTTTCTAACAAATATTTATTACTTTTGTGGTATCATTTCAGATTATACACTTCAAAGTAATTTCTTCCTTTGAATTATACTAAAAAAAAGTATATATCAGTATACTGTATAGTTAAGCGATAAAAATTGTATAATGACCTTCTTTTTGACTTTCTTTGTATTATATTTATCAGTTAAAAGAGATAAAAAAAACAACAAATTTCGTCAGATTAGACGTACGATACTTCAACCCAATACATTTTACATGCAATTCTTTAAAGAAAGATTGATTGACAAAATCTGAAAAATGGAATAATATAAAATTAAAATTATTTTTAATTCTGATTTATAATTGAACATTTTCTTTTGCAGTGAATGTACTTTTGAAAGATGAAGGGAAAGCTCTGAATATGTTTTTATAGTTCCTGGGATAAACTGAATATTTTTCTTTATCGTCATAAGCGATAAAAACATAGTGTTCTTGATTCTGCAATTTATTTCTACGGTTGCGAATGGATTAACTGCATAACGTACGAGCGGATTCTAAAGCGCAGTAACGATCCGATTTCTACGGCCCTGGGGTGCAAACTATGCGAATTTACGAGGTGCTTTCGTCTACAGATATTTATTTAAGAAACCATCAAGCCCCCCTTTTGCTGGGTCTTGGGCTCGAGTATTTTATGACAAACGATGTTTATTGCAAGACGCCTTTCTTGCGATACGTTAAAGATTATCAAAACGGCTCTGAATCCCGTGAAAACGATAACGACCTTTAAAAAAATTCACACAAAGATGCAATGAGCAGGATTTTTATTATAGTTCGAATTTCATTGGCTCGGTAAACCCAGAAATAGAAACTTTTTTTACACGAAATTTGTAAGGTTTTCAAAGGTGAATCATTCCAACAATGAATTCACATTGTTGCTAATAAATTTTCATTCAGAAGATTTCAAAATTAAATAATTTTGAATAAACAGAAATCGAAAAATGAATATTTTAATTTAAATACCTCTAAAACTCTTCAATTTTTATTTCTGTCCTATTTTAATTAAATTCCTGCGCATGCGATTTTGAATTTCTCAAATTAGACTTTGCGAATCATCTTTAAATGTGACATATTTCTTGTTGGTTTATTTATAAAAGTTATTATCCTAAAGTTACCATTTTCCTTGTTGACGAAGAGAAATTTCCTGCTAGACGGAATTTTTTTTTTTTTTTTTGAAATAAAAATCTCTGAGAATACATCGAATATATATTTCGATACTTTATCATTCAATTCTCCCCCGTAAATTTTAATATTATAAATTTTCCTCTATCTGAATCTGGAATTTAATTTATATATTTTAAAATGATTTCTAATCGATTAAGGTGGTAGGAACCAATTGCTATCCTAAAAATTCGATTTCTTCATTTCACTTAGCAAAAATTGTGATTAGATTTTTTTTCTGTGTAGTGAATACTTATTTTTCAAATATAAGCTATGAATATAGTGAAAAAAAATATCTGTTTCTAATATTCGTTGAGTAAAATTGAGAAATTGAATTTTGGAGTTAAAACTGGAACCCTACACCCTTAATTCATCTATAACTTGACAAATTCTGGAATCTAAAAAAAGATCCTATTTTTGCAAGTTTATACATAAAAGTAATTACACAACTGATGTCTTTTTGATATCTATATACGAAACTAATTTATCAGATATTTTGCGAACGTTATCATTCTATTTTTTTTTATCGTAAAATTATTTTTCAAGCCTATAATCTATAATATTCCCACTACCTGGTGAACTGGGCCGATCACTCTATCTGTATTATTACATTTATCGGTTTATTTTCTTGCTGAGGTCAGTGTCGATTTTATTTTTTATTTTATCTCCCTGTAGAATAAAACCAGAAAAGTCTTTCAGGAACTATGAAAGCAATTGATATCGATAAAAAGTGCATCAGCTTTATAATTGAAAATTCAATATTTCTTCCTTATCTAAAATTCCTGAGAATGAAGTGATTTAATATAACAATTTATTTCATTACGAACAAAGATTCGCTTTTAAATTAAAATGCTTTTTTTTTTAAATAAATTCACGATTGAATAATTTGTATTTTTCTGAATTCGAATAAAGAATGATAGATTAAATTATTAAGGGTCGATTCCACCAACTGTGATTAAATTTTAATCCTTGATTAACTTAAGTTAATCAATACTTTCGTATGCAAATCAAGGATTAAAATTTAATCACAGTTGGTGGAATCGACCCTAAATTAGGGACTAACTGAAAATACTGAAAAAGTAAATACCGAATGGACTCAATTTTATCGGGTTATTTTTTATAGATGTGTATCTAAATATGTAATTAGATAATTAATTAATGGTAAATATTTTCATATTAAAACCTAATTATTTAAACTAAAATTATTTTAGGCAATTGTATACTAAAATTCAGAATTTATTTGTTTCTTATTTTTAAAATTCATTAATTTAATAATATTAGAAAAGATGATAATTCGGAAATCTCTTTTTTGTATTTTTTTACTTTTAAATTATGAATTATTTTTAATAATTATTAAAGTGATTCATTAATGACGTGATTTTTAAGGAATTTTTAAATTTTGGCAATTGGAGAGTGACGTCATTCAATTAGCATAAACCCCAGATTTTCGATGATTGTGGGTTGCTGCCAACGTTTCTACCGATAGGTATACACATCTCTAAGATATTTCTAGAGTCCCCAATCTCTTCTTCACTTAGTGCAACCTATTCTCGTTAAGAACCGTCTCCTAGTTTTGAATGTCTGTCCTCAAAAAACGAGAAGAGAAATTGAAAAATCTGTTCGCGAGTGGCACTTGAATTTTTGCTTTCATTCGATTATCGGAAATGAATTTTTCCTGCTATCTGTGATTTACAACCCCGCCTTCAAAATCAAAAAAAAATAAAATCCCGTGTTATGTAACTTTGGAGAACGCGAACAAATATCCATTTTTTTGAACCAAAGTTATCTGGAGAAAGTAAATCAACTTGAAATTCAAACCATATAATATGAGACCTTTTTATTTAAATGAATTTTTTCAAATAAATCATCTAATCTCTGAATAAAATTTGTATTATAACGTTAAGGACACTGTTCTTCAGCTAGATTTAAAAAGTTCTTTCAATTTATCAAAGTTTTAAAGATTCAGTACAGTGAGAATTAATTAAAATTTTAAGTAAGAAAAGTTTAGAATGTTTTGAGTTGAAAATCGTAAATAATGAGTGATAAAAAGAAAATAACCATCCGGAAACGAGTGGAGGAGCCGCGAAGGATCAGAACGACCTCGGAGGAGTTGAGAAATAGGTCAAGGTCAAGGACCACTGATGACGTTATACCGAATAATCCCCGCTTCCCCAAGGAACGTGGCATTCCTGATACGCCGGCAGGCTTCGCAAAATGTAGTGCAAATATTTACGTTATTGTGATTTCAATTATGCGAAATATAAAGTAGCCAAACATTCTTAATTAGATAATTTCAAATTAATGAGGTTCGAAACTCGGAAATTGTTAATTAAATCCTTCGAGACTCGACAATTTTCTATCAAATTGGAAGTTTTGATAGTTGAACCAATTTTGAACGGAACACGTTTTAAAGTACATAATTTCTAATTAAAATGATCAAGATTAGTTTACGTATATCAAATTTAGAACGTTTGAAATGAAATAATTTTAAATTGAAAGCGTCCAAAGTTGAAAAATTGTAGATTTAAAAATTATTTCGATTTCGAAGCTAAATCATTTAAATGACTTACTCTTTAAAATTTTAAGTTGAATTCTTTCTAAATTTAATAATTTTAAATTATATCAATTTACTTGTATGTAATTGGAAAGTTAGAAATCGTTGAATGTTAGAAAATTTGATATTATTTAATTCTGAATTATTAAAAATTATTTTATTAAGTTCACATGATTCAAAATTAAATTGAAAACAAAAAATAGAAAAATTGAGTAGTAAAATTGAACGAAATTGAATAATTTCATATTTAAACTGTCGAAGTTGGAAATTCTTTGTTCTCATTTTTTGATTTTTTTTGCCTGGTTCTAAATATTTTTAATTTACAAAAAAAGAAAGATTTTTATCAACAAAAGAGAAAGAAATTTTCATTAAATCGCGTTTAATTTCGCTTTTCCTCAGTCTGCAGTTAGTGCAAAGCTTTGAGTTTCCGGTTGAACGTGACTTTTAACGATTTGATTTCAGCCACAAAGCGTGAGATGATATCGGTAGACGAGAATGTAAACCACATACAACGACAAAGTGAAAAAGACATGGGTGAGTCCCACGTCCAGGAAATTTTACCTGTCTTTTTTTTAATTTTCAGCTTCTAAAAATTTCGAAAAACTACAAATAGAGTCAAATTAAAACTGCATATCAACTAAAAATTCTCAGGTCTCGGAGACCGGTCCCTATTATACATCCTCTATGTCCACTATTTTCAAAATTTGTTCCCTGAAATATTTTTAATCAATAACAATCGGCTTGCAAAATCAATTGCAATCAGCTTGCAAAATTAATTACTGTAACTGCTTTTGCTTTAAAAAAAAATTTCAAAGCCAGGTACGGTATGTTAGTATGTTTGAAATTTCCTTCGATTGAATGAGTCACTCACTCCCAACTCACGTGTATAATTACAAAGAAATAATCATCGTTACATTTAGAATGGGCGGCGGTTAGTCTCGCAACATTTGTTTTCATGGATAGGAATAATAAATTACATCGTCATTCCCTGACGCCCTCGCTTCGACCTGTTGATGATGTCAGCGGTCAAGGCCAATAACAATCAGCTAACGAATTTATATTTTGCAAAAGCTTTGAATGAGAACAGAAAAAAATCTTACAAGGTGGCCAAAGGCAGGGAAATTGGGAAAAAGATTTTTCAGGGAAATATGAATAGCTGTCAGGGAAAATTGAAATTGATATATTATTAATAATGATAAAGTACTATAAACTCATTCATTAGTTCATTCTCTCCGAATTGAATTTTAAAATACATCATGAAATTTAAAGAGATTTTTAAGACATTTTTGTCTTGTGGCTACCCTATCTTCCCAATTTATTTGAATTTCCCGAAAATTACCTTTTCATATTTACATTCTTTTTGTATTACATATTTCATTGAAAATAAATTTTCTTTTCAGACCAACTGGGAAGGAGAGAGAGAATAGAACAGGTCCATATGAATGATAAGGATGAAATTCAAGATAATGGGCGACCTATTCAAATAGTCCTTGCACACACAGATCACACATTTGAATTGGATGAAGATGCCCTGGCAAATATTTTGCTCCAGGATGAAATCAAGGACAGAAGTGTCGTCGTGGTTTCGGTTGCGGGAGCCTTCAGGAAAGGCAAAAGCTTTCTTCTCGATTTCTTCCTCCGTTACATGAACAGCAAGGTATTTTATTTATTTTTGACTTCAGTCTTTTCCATATCATTTTGTTTTTTTCCTTTTCTTTTAAAATTATTCCGTTTTACCTTGTTTTCAAGAATATTTCGCTTTTAATAGCAGACTGAAGTAAAATCCCATTAGACAATTCAACTATTTTGAATGGAAATTTCAATATTTCGTTCATAATCCATCTCTTTGTTTGAAAAGTAAACTATTCCATTCAAAATCACCCAATTACTTAAATTTACATCTAAAGAGAAAACCCTCACATCTCATTCTGAAATTTAAATTTTTTTATAGTATACTGAACACAAGCTGAGTGAAGATGCTTGGCTAGGAGGCGACAACGACCCACTGAGTGGGTTTTCCTGGCGAGGAGGATCTGAACGAGACACAACTGGGATCCTCATGTGGTCCAAAGTGTTCCTTAGCACCTTGCCTAACGGCGAGAAAGTCGCTATAATTTTAATGGACACCCAGGGAACTTTCGACAGTCAATCCACAGTCAGGGATTGTGCGACAGTCTTCGCCCTGAGCACAATGCTTTCATCTGTTCAGATCTACAACCTCTCACAGAATATTCAAGAGGACGATCTTCAACATTTACAACTTTTTACCGAGTATGGTCGACTCGCTTTGGAGAAATCTGGCAGCACTCCCTTCCAGAAACTTCAGTTTCTCGTCAGGGACTGGAGTTATCCATATGAAGCTGAATATGGATCAGAAGGTGGACAAAAAATTCTGGAAAGGCGACTCCAAATATCCGACAAACAACACCCGGAATTACAGAGCCTGAGGAAACATATCACTGCTTGTTTCTCAGACATTTCCTGCTTCCTCATGCCGCATCCTGGTAAAATATTTCGTTATAATTTTACGCAGTTTTAACTTAACGGTTCAATTAATTCGAAATTCATTAATTTCTACAGGTCTAAGCATCGCTACAAATCCGAAATTTGACGGCAGATTATCTGACATCGAACCAGAGTTCAAAAAACAATTAAAAAATCTGGTTCCGATGTTGCTCTCGACAGAAAATTTGGTGACGAAGAAGATTAACGGCCAGGTTGTGAAGGCGAGAGAACTTGTCGAGTACTTCAAAAGCTATATCAAAATTTACAAAGGGGACGAGTTACCTGAACCGAAAAGTATGCTCGTGGTAAGTTTAGTTCCTTGAAATCTTATTAATTTAAAAAAGCGAATTTCACGAACAAAAACGATCTCTTTAGGCAACTGCCGAGGCGAATAATTTATCAGCAGTAGCCGACGCGAAGGAATTGTACATGCAAATGATGGATTGCGTTTGTGGTGGAGCGAAACCATTCCTAGCGACGGCGCATCTCGAATCGGAACATCAAAGATGCGTTGATAAAGCGCTACACCAATTCCAGAATAAACGGAAAATGGGCGGAGACGAATTCAGTCAAACTTATATGGAGAAATTACAAAAAGTAGGTTTTTTTCTATAAAAACTCAAGGTTTTGAAATCAAATTTTAACTACAAACTTCGATTTCCTGATTTTATTCAACAAATATTATATTTAAACATCTTTTCGCGTTGTAGCGGTTCTCATTTTTTGAGTATAATTATAGACACAGAGAGAAAAAATGCTTAATACTTTTTTTTTCTTTTATAAAATAAAAATATTGAACTTGAAGGATAGATTTCAAATTCATTATTTTGTGCAAAAATTGTTTTTCGCTCTATAGAAAAATTTCTATTTCCAAAAAGAGTAACGCTATAGATCAAAAAAATATCTTACTGTAATATTTATTGAGTAAAATATGGAAATAGAACTTTGAGATTGAAACATGGAACAGTAATTAATGATTTACCCTTCGCTGCAGGATATGGACGAATCATTTCTTCAATTCAAGGCACACAACGAGAGTAAAAACATTTTCAAGGCAGCGAGGACTCCAGCAGTGTTCTTCGCAATTGCCATTACAATGTATATCCTTTCAGGAATTTTCGGCCTTGTGGGTCTTAACACACTTTCGTATACGTGCAATGTTACGATGGGCATCGGTCTGCTCACTCTCGCTCTTTGGGCGTACATTAGGTAAAAATTATTGCATTTCAATAATAATTTAGACGTGGAAAGTTTTTAAAAGGCGTTGGACAAATGCTGTTAGCCACCAAATTTAGAAAACGTAAAAAATAATTTACTCGCTGTACAATAATCACAGATCGTCACCTATTTATATACCTTTTATGAAGTTAAATCTTATGAAACTTTTTTAAAATTGGAACTATATGATAATTCTAGGTCATTTGCTTTTTACAAAATTCTTTATAAATTTCGTTTGGTTGATTCCAGTTTGTTTCAATTTTTTTTCATCTATTTCTCATCTATTTTTATTCAAAAATCCATCTTTTCATCTTTTTTAATGAGAATAGGTTTTCTAGAATTTGAAGGCTATTAGCATTTATTCAACGCCTTTAACTAAAAAATATATGACCCTAATTTTTAACTTTTTGAAAACAGGTATAGCGGCGAATTCCGGGAGCTCGGATCGAAAATCGACGAAGCGGCGAGCGCACTTTGGGAAAATGTAAGTAAAATTTTTCTCATGTCAATTTGTATCCTAAGAACTTTTCCGACGCATTACAAACTTGTATCAGAAGCGTAGAATCTAATACTTAGATTGCAGTTTATCCTAATTTTCTTGTAGAAATCGAGTGTCTTCTGTTTAAAAAAAAACGAATATCATAAAAAAAAAACTGGATTTTGGAAAACTTAACAAATAACTTTTGAGATTGATATGCTCAAGATGTTGGGCAGAGATTAACTGGGTCTTTTTCTATTTTAACAGGCCTGGCAATGCGCTCACCTCGTTCACAAAATCAGATATCTGATCCTCTCCATATTTGTCTCTCTTTTTATGATACCCGCTTATACATTTGCCTATTCTCACCTTCGAAAGCACCGCTTCATCTGATCCCAGCTACGTCTCTATCCTTTTATTTACTCGGACTTTATCTTACTTTCAAATTAAATTGATACGAATAAATGCGCTTAATATTATTAACAGCACCCTTTTCACGACTACATTTCGTAAGTTTTTTTCTTGTGTGCTCTCATTTCTGTCAGTATATATATAATACTGAACTACTGATTTTGAGATTATTTTAGTTTTGGCATTATTGCGTTAACACGATTATTCATTTGCTGATTCTTTTAATATTCTTATCCCTATGAACGATATCGAACGCTAGGGGAAAATCGAGGCTCGAAAAGGTATGGAACCTCCTCCTATAATTCTGGTTCATTAAGCTAATCCCCAAGAAGCTACTAGCTTTAAAAATGTTATACAAAAACCGCTTTTAAATTTAATTCGCACTGGGGTTATTAGTTTTACTAGTGCACTGGCCTTAGGCTTTTCTATGTTTTGAATAGCGTGGAGAAAATATCGGCCTCGGATTGGGATCAAATATTTACAAGAATCATTAAAAAATTTTTATTGAAAATACAATCAGAAAAAATGGAAAGTAAAATCCAAACTCCAAAAGTTCCTTAAAATCTTCCTGTGTAATTTTATTAACCACGCATATTTTCTTAACTCAGGCTCGTCTCCGTTCTAAAAAGGACATTGTCCACTTCAGGCGCTAATTGAATTCTGACATTTCGAAATTGGGCAAGCAATTTTTTTTAAAAGGCTCTATTTTATTTCTAAGTGTTTACAGTCATCACAGTATCTGTTATTATGTAATTAAGGTGAAAAGGTGATTTTTTAAATTAAAAATAGGTGATAAATAGATGACAAAAATTGATACCAACCATCAAACTGAGATATTAGAAAGTTTGGCAAAAAGCAAAAAGAATGTACCTCCAATTGAAGTCAAAATTCACAAGAACTTCTAAGAATTTAAAAGAATTGAAGATATCTCAAAAGAATCTAAAAGAATTTAAAATATTGCATGAACTTTAAACTAATAGTTGAGGCGAATTCAATCAAATTCAAGGTGAATGAAATGCAATTAAGGAGATTTCAAGTGAATTAAAGAAGTTTCAAAAGATTTTCAGTTATTTTAGAGAATTAAAAGAAATGTTAAGGAATTTCAAAGAATTTGAATAGATTTAAAGAAAGTTTATATAATTATTATTATTAGAATTATTATTTTAAGGGATCTCAAAAGATTGAGACGTATTTCAAGACATTTTGTCAATTAAAACTATTTTAAGGGATTTCAAAAGATTTCGATTAATTTTGAAAAACTTCGAAGGGATTTTTAAAAATTTTAATTGATTTCGAAATTTCAAGTGATTTTAATGAATCACTAGGGATTAACGAGGCTTAAAAATTTATTTCAAGACTTCAAAATAATTTAAAAGATGTAAAAACTTGCAAATATCAAATCAGAATATTTTCATTTTTAAGAGATTGACTTTCATGATTAGTTTAATTACTCGGAAATGACCCGAAATTATCCTATAATCCATTGTCAATAATGTTTCATATGATTCAACTTTGTCAATTATTGAAAAAAAGATGCAAAGGTGACAAATTCCCAAAATAAATAAAATAGGTGAATAAATTTAAAATACAAGCATGAAAAAATATGAATAGGTAACAATCTGTGATGACTTTGCCTAATTTTGTGGACTTATAATTTCTCGATTTTCAAGATAATTGAATAACTATTTTTTTCAGATCATGAAGCCGCTCTACCAACAATTCGTTGAGAAATCAGTGACTGCAGCAGTGGCACAAGCTGCCGAAATCGCAACGAATTCTACGATGAACGCAACCGCCACTGCAAATGGTAAAATGAAACTAACTTAACGATCGATCGCGATCTCTGTATTTAGAACAATTCCAAGTGCTCTAAAAAAATACAAACAGTGCCACGCGTTTACGTAGAAATGATCTTTGCAAAAAGTTGGTAAATACTTGGAAAAAAGACGAAAAGAAAAAGGAAAATCTAAAATAAAAGAAGGGAGTTAACTTTTTTTATATTAAGATTCGATGTGTCGAACGCATGTACAGTAAACTCTGATTATGAATCAGTGTTAGATTGTTGAAGATCGCGAGTTATTATTGCTATTACATGGTCACTAATAATTAGATTAATATATTATCCTGTTATCGAGAGAAAAAGAATTCCTAATATAGATATAGCGAAACTGATTTTTAAATTTTTACATCGCATGATAAATTTTAAATCCAGCAAAGTTATACGTATTAAAAAAGAGGAAAAAACAAAAAACATTGAAGAAGAAAAAAGAACAGAAAAAAATTAAAAGACAGGAAATATCCAATTATGAGACATTTTACACTTTTCATCATTTGCTCAATTCGGAAACTCGATGTAGAATATTCCCTAATCCACAATCGTTTTTGTTTCGTATTATTGTATATTTATAACGTTTTTCTAAGCAGCTTTCGTTCATAAGTTATTAAACGATACACCATCTTTTTGTGCCAGAACCTTTACGATTATGTATTACAATTTCTGTAATAAATCGACCACGTCCTCAAATTTTAAAGACTCTTTTTCATGAAATTGCGTCGCTTTCAAATTTTCTCAGAGATAGTGACTGAAATTGAAAGTAACGCATCAAGTTGAAAAAATTGCACCAAGGATAAATGGCAATACGCCTGAACAGAAAAAGCTTTGAATACAATATTATTAAAGAAAAAACGAATTGATATTCGATGCTTTTTCTCATTAATATTGTAAAATGCTACTATTCAGGCGAATAAATTGCAACAGAATTTAAACATTAAATAAGAAATGAGAAGTGGTTTCGAATCTTGCCGTTAGTCGATCGTAAGTCATGTAACGATCCCCAATCGAAAAAAATTCCAAACTTGTTTTAGTCCAGTTTGGAATTGATGATTTAAAATTTTTTTAAACTTTAGCATCGATTGGGGAATTCGTGAATGAAATAAGGTGTGTAAATAAATCGAACTTTTCTACGATTATTTTCTGTGTATCGTAAATAAACCTTCGATCTGCGCTCTCGAGTAGTAAATTAAAAAATTTTCATTTTGAAAGAAATTGTATTTAAAAAGTGATATTTTAAGGAATGAAGTTTTATAGTCAGAGGAATAAAATTTGAAAGAATACCAATTTGAAAATTTACTAGAATTGAAAACTGCTTTGAAAGTTAATCTCAAAGCTGTAAGTATTTTAAAAAGCATTTTTTAAAAGCATTTCTCAGAAAGAAATAATTTCAAGAGAGCAGATCGCACTTTTTTCTTATCAAAAAATGTTCTCGTGGCATATAAACTTAGAAATAGAATAATTTAAGAATCAAGGAAAGCAGAGAAACTAACTAACGAAGCAGTAGGTGAGGGTTTTAATTTGTACTAAACAATTAAACATTACTCTGTACTTTTTTTCACGGCGAATATGTAACAGAATTTATTTAATACAGAATACTGTAAAATAGATTATAGTTAAGGGGCAATCAAGAATCTATAAGTCAACGGCGCAAACTAGATGTTCTCGCAATGTGTAGGTGAATTTTTTTCGAGTGTGAATTTCGTAATGTAATATTCAGAGGCACTAGAGCGAAAGTGCCATGGAAATACAGAGAGCTTGATGTGAAGACTTTGTTCTCAAAATTGAAAACCGGCTGTAATTTTTAAAGAAGAAAGTACGATGAAACTGAAAAGATGTTAACATTTTTGGCGATGAGTTTTTAGGGGATTTTTAACGGAAATTTTATAAATTGTTCAAATAATGTTTTTGGAAAAGGGAAAAGATGTGGAAAATTATTAAATTAGGTCTGTTTGTTTTTCATATAAGTTGGATTGAATGCAACGCTCTCTGTAGACAAAATCACAGCGGTGTGTTGATATTGTGGTTTAAGTGATCGTGGGTGGAAATAAATGTGTATTTTTATATTTAATGAATAAAGGCATTTTATTCTTGTTTTCCTTAAACGCGGATTTGTCATTTGAATTATTTCCTTTCTGATATCTCCGAGTAACATAGAAAATTCTAAGTTTATAAATATCAACTTAGATTTGTATTTATATAATTAAATTTATTTATTCATATTATCATCTACAATAATATAAATCTTCAGTCATCAAGACCATATAAATAATCTCTCACTCTCATTCTGACAACTACTTAGTCTTAAATCCCTAATTTTATAGATTTTAAACTTGTTAACAATTAAATATACAACTTTTAAACCATTACTAAAAAGTTATGAACACTCAAATGAACGAATTTTTGTATTTGTTGTATTTTAAATTAGAAACAGTTTTAAAGTATTGATTCATTTGCATTAAAAATAATTCTGCATGAAAGAAACTCATAATTACTATTGTTATTTTTAGTTGGGGCAATATTTTTCGATAAAATAGAACTTGGAAAAAATGTTTCGTTCATTTGAACGTTCAAAACTTCTGTTATATTTTAAATATATGTTCAGAAATTTTTTAAATAAAAAAGACCTGGAAAAATGTCAACTGAATTCTATACACCAAAAGTACTATTATATTATATTATATTTAAGAATTATTTTCTTACAGAAAGAACTATTTTAATCTCATTTACACAAGAGCAGTCTTACTCTCTTAAAAATATGATCAGGTTAATAAATAATTGTATGTTATTCTTCAAACAACCTATTCAGCTTTTTATGGTTGGCCAACAAGAGGAGATTAATTAAATATTTAATGAAATCTCGCGAGAAATAAAGATGATTTGATTTATAAAATCATAAAATTTAAGAATAAAAATGCAATTGTTTGAAAAATAATACTAAGAAAAAAGTACCTTATGCAAAGAATCTAAACCGAATCGAGTTGATAAGTTCTCAAAATAAAACTAGACCACAAAACTTAAGATACACTCTAAAAATCAAATTCAAATTATGTAATTTATAATTTGTAGAATATACTGAAAAAATTCTGTCTTGATTCTAAAATAAAAAAACAAACTATATCAACTTTTTACTGTCACACAGAGTTGTAAAGTTTCATGAAACTTTGAAAGTTTTTTACAACTCTACTGTCTTATTCAAGAAATATCAATGCGACCCTGTTCGATTGTCTAAGCCTGATAGGGCTTTTTTTAAACCTAATTCTTATACCCAAACATACGTTTCACAATTTTCTCATACCTCTCATTCGCAGCTTGCCAAGCTTCATTATACAAGTTAAATTTTTCCCTAGCCAGAGAATTTTTAGGCTCGATAGCCAGTACTTTTTTAAAATCCTCCAACGCTTTTTCAATGTTTCTAAGATGTCCATATGCAACTCCTCGACGATAAAGAGCCTTAACATTATTTTCGTCCTTCTCAAGAACTTTACAGCAAAGAGAAATTGCGTGTTCGTAGTTCTTGCGATTTAAGTGACACTCTGCCATGTTATTGTAAAGGATGATCCTTAAATTTTCAATTTGTTTTAATAAACCTTCCTCCATATTGATTTCTCGTAACGGCTCGAGGGTGATGAGAATTTTGCAAGCCTTGGAAAACATGAAGAAGGCGTGAATGTAACGAGCAGATTTGAAAAGGCGAACTCCAGTTTCCTTGTAATCCAGGGAAATTTCGTATTTTTCATTAGGGCTCCAGTCCCAGATTGGTTTGAAGGCTTCAAAGCTGTGAAGAGTCATTTCGAATTTGACAAGGACATCTTCTTGTCCAATTTCTGCAACAGAACGAAGTCTGATTGTTATTAGACTCGTTTCTTTGATGAACATGGTTTTTATCGCTTTTTCGATTTCGCGATCGAGTTCTGTGCAGGAATCCCCAAGGATGATAACTTTTTCAGGAGATCCATCAAGAAGGTCAGTGTAAAGTTCCTTTTTTAAATCCTCGACCGATATGCGAGTTACGCTAACATCATTGATTTCAACTCGACAAACTGCTCGTTCTGTCGGTTTTTGCGTGAAAGATTCCTTTCGCAAAATCTCCTTCGACACGACCTTGTCCGCTGATTCCCAACTGGTCATTTTGGAAGTCTCAGATCTGTTTAAAAACAAAAAATTTTTGGAAATGCACGGTAAAATTAGAAAAAAATTGAAACCGTTATAAATTCCGATCGAAAAATTCAGGATGACTTAGCGAACTTTCCTTTTCAACTTCCGAATTTCCGAGATAAAAAACGTTTTTCCCAGGTTTTCCTGACTCTTAATGCCTACGTTTTAAAATAAAAAAATATCAAAACTTTTTAGTTTGCAAAATTTCCAACCGAAATTGTTGGAAATGTTTTTCATAATTTAAATTTAAAATCGAGCAATGTTTTAAACACTTAAATTAAAATTTTTACAATTTTTAATCTAAAATTATCTTTTGTATGATTTTTTTAATATAAAATTATACAATTTTTAGATGTTTACCTTGAAACTGCTAAATTAAAAATTTATTGTTAAAAGTTGAAAATTTCTGAAATCTCTTTTTTTATGATTATTTTTAATACATATTTTACTTAAAATAATTTCTTCTCCATAAATCTGTTTTACTTTTTTGAATTATTTGTAATGGCAATGCAATTAAATTATAACTGGAATTATGTACGAAATACGAAATTTATTAAATAATCTACTATTTTGGCACCTGTCAAAATCGTTAAAATTCAGATAAAAAATAACCTAAAAACAGTAAAAACATATATAAATATATTATGGATGATATACTTACGTTTTTGATTAATTACACTTTTACTATTAACACAAAGAGAGTCCACAGTTAAATTTTTGAAGAAACATTAAAATCCCGATTTACATCGAGAATAACAATTAAAAACCGAGAAATTGTAGATGTATTATTCTTGAAAAAATGAAAACTCCGCGAAAACAGAACAAAACACAACCAAATACATAGAAAGGGTCAATCCAGTCAAAGAGAGTGCCCCGATTGCAGCGAAATTGACGACCATTATTCACATCACAAGAAGCGCGCGAATATTTGAAATTGAGAAACTAGTGATAGTTTGCAATAAAACTGTGGATTATTAAATTTGATGTATTTTAATTCATTAACAGATGGCATTTAAAAAAATTGAATCTCGAGAACAACAAAAATAATTAATATTGAATCAACGGGTCTTTATTGTTAAAAACTATCAAAAGAAACAGAAAATTAATCTAATATAGGTAATTCAGTTAGGTGGAGCTGGAGGTTTCGCACTTTGAAACCGTAGTTTCGAATAAATTTGAACACATGATGGATGTTATTTTTACATACTTTTATTGCATGAAAGTACAAAACAAAGTATTTATGCAGCGGGATCGTCTCCCTTAGTTGTACGCGTGTAGATTAATTGGGCGTGATGTTGAACGACCTGCTTGATCAGTCCTTTCTGCTGTAATTCTATTAATGCTCGCCTGGCCAAGGAGCCTCGGATCTTCAGCCTTTCACTGACAATTGAAGGAGTGATCAATTTATATTGAGGAACCTCCTTCAGTAATTTGTCGTATGTTCCTTTGTCGAAAAGAACCTGGTTATTAAGCTTGTCCCTGACTTTTCCCTTGGACCACTTCTGCAAATCGAAAAAAAAAGAAACGTTATTGATATTATTGAAAGCGATATTGTATCTTTAAATATTATATTTTTAGAATATAAAAACGGATTATATTAAAAGACGTTTGTTATTAGAAATAATTACAGATATTTCTGAACATAAATTGAAATGAAAGTAAAGTTCTGCAAATGTGAATTTGATAAATTGCTGAAAAGTGGAAATTCTGTTGAAAAATTGAAAGTGCGAACCTTCTTCTTGGCCTTTCCACCGGATCCTCCCTCCTTCTTTTTTTGGGTTTTTTGGGGCTGCTTGGAGGACCCCTTCGAGTCCTTTTTGGGCGGCTGGAATTTAAACAAGAATTATTAGACACTTCGAAATTAATATTAAAAAAGCATTTTTTTCGGATTTTTTATATTATCAGACTCATTAAATCAGATTTTACCATCACGGTAAATATGGTGTAAAGAGTTTCATCATTAAATCTATTACTCTAAAAATTATATTCAGAGAAAATTTTTAAAAATTATTTTTCAAACGTTTATAGAATAAATTTTTCAGTCTCCACAAAATTAAAATATTGGCATTGAAAAATTCCGATTTTAACATCACAAAATGAAAATTATACAGAAAATTACAATTTTTACTTTAAAATCACAAATTGGACATAAAAGGACAATTTTCTCACTAAAAGTTTCACATTTCCGATTAAATGGCAGCAAAAAATTTAAGTTACACAAGAAATTCAAAATTGCTGAATAAAAGTGATTTTTTTCACCTAAAAAAATATTTGTTCATCCAAAAATTGTGATTTTTATCATCGAACTTAATTTTTGCACGCCACGAGGCACGAAATTCGAAGACGAAGAAAATTTGCTTTGAAAACGTGGACGCCAAACAGACGACAAAACCTAACCAAATTTTCAGTACGAAATTCGAAGAAAATAGCGAGAAAAACAAAAAAAATAGAGGCTTAACTTTTGTATTAAAATTTAGGGAGCAATATCACATATTTTAATTTGACGAGGGCGAAGTCAGAGAGAAAATAACGAGGCGAGAAAGCACGTTTTCAGATAGATGAGGTTATGATTGCGCATTTTCAGTTGTGGAGACGAAAACTTGAGGAATTTTCAGAATATTTATTGAAAATACCGAAGATATCAATAAGATGATTTGAAATTATCACAAATTACACTTGGATTTATGGTTTTTTTAAATAAAATTAACGTAAAACACGAGACAGAAACATACCATTTTCACCAAAACTCGGAAAAGAAAAGAATAGAAAAAGAATAATAGAAAGTAAACTGACCTGTCAAATTGATTGCCCCGACTGCAGCGCCATCCACGACTATTCGCGACATTACAACAGGAAGCCGGGAGAATAGAAAAATCCAAATCTCAGTATTTTTTTATTTTAATTTTTTTTATATTCATAATATGAATATCAATATTAATATAGTAATATTCTATTTTCCTATTAATATCTGATTTTTTTATTAAATGATTCCAAAATTCGGAATAATCCAATAACTTTATAAATTAAAGTAATTATATTTGGAAAAGAATCTTATTTTCAAAGCTTCCAACAGGATTATATTAATTATAATTAAAATCTAATTATAATTATTATAATTAATTTTGGGATAAAATTCTGCTATAATGATCCTCTAATAGTTAAATTAAAATAGATTATTATTTAAGGGCGTTGGACCCAAGTGTTAAACTTAGAATTTCATTCTCTATTTTATAAAACAAAAATTATAGATAAATATTTTTTCGTTGTGTAGCACTAATCTTTTCTCAAATATAAGACTGTATACAGAGAGAAAAAATATTTAATTTTTATACTTTTTGCATAAAACGAGAAATAAAAATTTAACTTCAAAATTGAATATTTTCATTTTTTTTTAATATTTGAATTAGATATTTTCTCGCTCTGTACGCATAATTCTAGTTATAAATTGATTAATTCTACAGAGGTAAAAATTTCCAAATTCAATATTTGTTGAATAAAATGAAGAAATCGAATTTTTAGATTAGAACTTGGCTCCAACACTCTTAAGGGCGTTGGACCCAAGTGTTAAGCTGAAAATTTAATTCTTCATTTTACTCAATGAAAATTATAGATAAATATTTTTTCGCTCTGTAGCGCTAATCTTTATTCAAATATTAGTCTGCGTACAGAGAGAAAAAATATTTAATTTCGATACTTTTTCCATAAAGCGAAGAATTCAAAATCGAACTTTAAAATTGAATATTTTCATTTTACTTAAAAAATATTTGAATTCGATATTTTCACGCTCTGTACGCATAATTCTAGTTAAAAATTGATTAATTCTACAGAAGGAAAAAATTCCAAATTTAATATTTATTGAGTAAAATGAAGAAATGGAATTTTTAGAATAGAACTTGGCTCCAACACTCTTAAGCTAACACCTCTTAATTCATTTTTGATTTTCCATATCTGGAAATGAATTTCTGTTGGCCAAGTATTTTATAATAATTATTAATATAATAAATGTCTCAGTCCAAAAATAAGAAAAATTGTTGTCTCACACATAATTTGTTTCCTCGATTATTTTTCTCCCTAATTGTAAGTTGACTCACGTCCCATTCTTTTCGAGCATAACTTCAATCGAGCCTCATTAATTGAGTTTATTTCCCCTCTGGTTTATTTCGGGTTGTATCGTAGACTTAGCTACATCGGTTCACAGCTTTTTTTTCTAAGAAAGGAAAACATGAATCAGTATCAAAATTTTGAGAAAATTCTTGAAGACTTCAGACCTTTTCTTGATTCTTACTGGGTTTACGTGATTGGTATCGGTTTAGGAATTTTAACAGCAGTCAGGTATTCTATATTCTATTATTTATTCACAACAATAACGAAACGAAAGAAAAGATCACATTTTTTTATATTTTATATTATTTTAAACTTTCTTAAACTTCAATTTCTTAGACTTTCAATTAGTTAAAATTGTTTATTTGTCTATATAATAGTACTGAATAAATCAATTAAAAAAAACTTCCCTCTCTCCTATTTGTTTCTATTTGATTTAACTTGTTCACAGTTTCAAAAATTCAAAAGATGTGTTTTAAAAAATTGTAATACATTTCCAGATCTTACATGGGTGGTTCTGAGTGTCCGTCGAAGGAAAGAATAGATGGAAAAATAGTTGTTATTACTGGAGCTTCCAGTGGGATTGGAAAGGAAACTGCTTTAGAATTAGGAAGACGTGGTGGACACATAATTCTCGCAGTTAAAAATCAGATTTATGGTAATCAAGTTGCAGAAAAAATTCGGAAAATTTCAAATGAGCAAGTTGTTGTTAAATATCTCGACCTCTCTTCTTTGAAAAGTGTTCAGGATTTTGTAAAAAATTTAGGTAATGCTTTGTAATATGTACTTATTTTTAAACTTTACTAAAGATCTCTGACAATCTGTTTCTTTTAATACAATGTTACCAACTTTTAAATATAAAACATTAGATTAAGGGTGTTGGAGCCAAGTTCTAATCTAAAAATTCGATTTTCATTTTACTTAACAAATATTAAATTTGGAATTTTTTCCCTCTGTAGAATTAATCAATTTTTAACTAGAATTATGCGCACAACGCGAGAAAATATCTAATTCAAATTTTTTTTAAGTAAAATAAAAAAAATTGAATTTTAAAGTAAGATTTTGAATTCTTGGTTTTATGCAAAAAGTATCGAAACTAAATATTTTTTCGCTTTCTAGTGTAATCTGAAAAGTAATCAATCTCTGGGATTGAGATTATTTAAAAGTAGAAATAGTTATTATTCTATGAAACGTTCAATAAAAAGAGTTTTGATTTTTGATAAATTATTTAAATTATTCTGGAATATTTATAGTGATAATAATTTAATATGACAATAATATTTACAATATTAAGCAATTATTTTTTCTGAAGAAATTGATCGAGTTGATATATTAATAAATAACGCGGGGATAGCGTTTCATCCATTTGAAAAAACCGAGGAAGGCTTTGAAATGCATTTCGCTACCAATTATCTCGGTGAGTTACTTGAAAATTATATAATTATTCCATTTAAAATAAAATTAAAATATAGATAATAATTTAAATTTTGTTCGAATAGGTCACTTTCTTTTAACGCAATTGCTTTTACCAAAATTGAAAAACTCGAAGCAAGGAAGGATAATTAATATTTCGGCTCGAGCTCACGCACTTTCATCAATCGACTTTGACGATCTGAATAGAGGAAAAAAATTCACAGCAAGGGAAGCTTTCGCCCAAAGTAAATTGGCCCTTATTCTCATGACTCGTTATATGAGTTTCTTATTAAAAGGTAATGTATATCAAAGTTCAGAGTTGATGTTTAAAACAGGAACTTAAAAAAAAACAGTAAATTGATGTAGATATTTTCGGCTTTGAATAGAAAATACCAACATTACAATTAATGCTGTCGATCCAGGCCTTGTTAGAGGAACAAGGCACACAAGACGATCTCCAATTAATTCCACTTATTTAATGCAAACAATTATGCAACCCTGGATGTGGTTACTGCTCAAAAATCCAGTGCAGGGCGCTCAAACTTCTATTTATTTGGCAGTTTCGCCTGACTTGATTAATCAAACAGGAAAATATTTCAGGTAAAAAACCAAAGAAGACTTGCTAGAGAGCTGAAATTCAAAGCATTTTGCAAATTTTAAATCGTTTTAAGCGCGGAAATAAATCAATTTAATCAATTTATTTTTCCAGTGACTGTGAACTGAAAACGCCTTCGGAAAATGCCACAAATGATTATTTATCCAAGGAATTATACGAAAAGTCAATAACATTGATTCAACCTTACATGTACCTTATGAATTCTGACCCGTCCAATTAAATTTAATTAAAATTTAAAACATACTGTTTTGAGAAGATCTGAGTTTTATTGATTTATTCAACTGCTAAAATATAAATAAAAATAATTAACAAGAAGAATAACTAAATACTTATTTTATTGTGTCAGCTAGTGTCGAGTTTAGTCCATTTTTCACTTGTCAACCAAAGCCATTTGGCCAATTTTTCATCTTTCGCTTCATTCGACAATTCTACTGATCTTCCTTTGCTGTAATAAATTCTCAGTTTAGTTTCTGGATTCTAAATTTAGGTAGATATATTTTCATATGTTAGTGGTTAAGTTTTTCTTTGTTAAACAAACCTGAAGTAAGAACCCGTAACGTCTTTTAATTTTGGATCGACTGCCGCAATCCAAACGGGTTGAGCTCCTTGTCTTGCAGATTTGATAAACATCCATGTGAAAGGTTTAACGAAAACGGAACTAATATAACTAGAATGGTAACTCATGTTCCGGTAAATATCCGTGTCACTTATTCCTGGATAGACTGCATTTACAGTTACTCCCGTACCTAGAAAAAAAATATCTTTCATATTATTATTAAGTTTCCGAGGGATTGATGACTCTTGAAATTCAGTCTAAAAAACTCTTTAAAATAGCAAGCAGAGCAAGAAATATTTTAAAAATCCAAAAAATTCCATAAAATTTAAAATTTATAAAAAAAATTTTGAAATCTCTTCAAATTTCATGAAATCCTTTTATTGGATTTTAATTTTATATTTTACCTTTTAATTTGTTTGCCAACTCTACAGTAAAGAGAACATTAGCAAGTTTACTTTGCTTGTAAGCTTTTTCGGGATTATATTTATTTTCACTGTTGAAATCATCGCAATTAATTTTGCCTCGAGCGTAAGCAGCACTTGTGACGTTAATAATTCTCGAAGGTGCCGAGGCTTTTAATGTATCGAGTAGTAAATTTGTTAGCAAAAAATGGCCTATGTGATTAACACCCAGTTGCATTTCAATTCCTTCTTTTGTAGATGCTTTCGGACAATTCATCACTCCAGCATTGTTTATCAGGACGTGTAGCTCCTTGAAATCTGTAGAATAATGATTGATATACATACTTTTATACTGGCTCTTTTAATGTCGTATTTCAATAATTCTTAGATTTTAATTATAAAAAACGTCTACAATCTTAATTATAAATTCAAATTTCTTTCCCAACCTCTTTTGAAGCGTTCGACAAAGTGGCGAATACTCTCTTGCGATGCTAAGTCACATTTCCTGCAGTAAATGTGTTTATTCATAGTGTCCAAAACAATTTCTTTTCGAGTCTGAAAAGAAAATGCAAAATATTATTTCATTTAAAAAAAGAAACTTCATTTAAAGAGCTTCAATTCGTACCGTTTCGCATTTTTGCAAATCTCGACAGGCCATAATAACTTTTGCTTCTCTTTTTGCTAAAGCTCGTACAGTCTCTTTCCCGATTCCAGAATTTGCTCCAGTCACGATGACGACTTTGTCAGTAATTTTATCGTTGTCATCATAGCGATTTTCATTCAAAACGTCTCTGAAAAAAATGTTTAACAATTTTTATAGGTATTAAAACCAAGTTCAAATCTCAAAATTCGATTTTCTCATTTTACTTCATAAGTATTATAATTAGATATTTTTTCTATCTGTAGAAGTGCTCACTTTTCGAATATAAATATGCCAGAGCGATAAAATTCCTAGTTTTAATACTTTTTTTGTAAAATGAAGTGATTGAATTTCAAGATTAGATTTCGAATTCCTCGTTTTACGCAAAAAGTATTAATAAAAGATATTTTTCCACTCTATAGCCACACTTCTATTTTCAAAAAGAGTATCTCTGCAGAGCGAAAATATATCTAATTATAATATTTGTTATCAAAAATGAAGAGATAGAATTTTGAAGTTGGCACTCGGTGCAACTGGACTAATTATTCTTATAATTTAGAAAATTATATACCGAATTGTAAAATAATTAAAGAGTTATAAAAAAAATTAATTATTTTTGAGAAAATGCAATGTTAGGTGACAGCAAAGTAATTCAAAGTGAAATTATTGTGAACCATACATGTTAAAACTACACATTATAAAATTAGATATTTAATTATAAAAGTAAGTAATCACTGGAAGCTTAAAATTATTATCAATGTACAATGTACAGGTGTCACTTATGAGGTTAGGTAAATATTAAATCGCAACTTAAGCAACAAACGACTTTCATTTTAATTTTTTTAATCGGGATAACAATTAATATGAAACAAGTGATATTTTAAAAAGTTAACTTACTTTGTGAGGTAAGATATACCTACAACAGTTGCAATTGCACTTCCAATAACGTACGGAGTAGGAATTGCCCAAACCATTTTTTTTCTTTAATTAAATTATTAACAAAAACACAAATTTCTTAACGGATTTTTAATCAATGCCACTTGTCAAAGTTTCCAGTCATAATTAATCCAATTCTTTCATTTATTTAGGGACCTAAAAAATAAAAACTCCGGTGTAAATGTGTATAATTCAAACCTAACTTAACCCCAGTCATAGTCCCCTTGCCCCTCTGGCCGCACCAAACACTTTGAATTGTTAATGCGCATGAGTCGAACAACGCGCCTTGTTGGTCGTATTTCGCGGGAATTTTTGAAATGCTAGAAATGTTACTGTAATTATTATTGAAAACTAACTATGTGACAATATTATACGAGTGCTATAGTCAAAATTACAATTAATAATATTCAAGTATACAAAAGGATGTAAAATTATGAAAGGATTTTACGAAATTTATTGAAATTTTATTAGAAATACAAGCGATCTCACAAGACTGACATATCACAAAACTGACCTATCTTCTTTGACCCTTTGAATTTAAAGAGCTCATTAACCTAACCTAACCATAACGTGGGCTGAACGTGACATTTGTTTTTGTCTTTTGACAGCTGACAATGAAATATAGATTAAAGCAACAGGTTTTCGCTGTTGGAATCAGTTTCTTTCTCGAAATACTTTCAGTATCAGTCTAAAAATAATAAGTGTTTTTTGTGTTTATAATTTAAAAAGTGAGATACTGGAAAAATGTTTCGAAAGCTATTTCTAAACGTTCTGAGATTTAATAATCAACGAAAGGCAATTATTTGCTCTGTTTTTCAAGGCTACAAGGTAATGCATAAGTGATTTAAAATTCTTAAGGGCATTGGACCCAAATTTTAAGCTAAATATTCGATTCTCCATTTTTCTCAACGAAAATTATATGTAAATATTTTTACGCTCTGTAGCACTAATCTTTTTTCAAATATAAGACTGCATAAAGAGCGAAACAAATATTTAATTATGATACTTTTTGCATAAAATGAAGAATTCAAAATTTAGCTTCAAAATTGAATATTTTCATTTTACTTAAAAAATATTTGAATTAGATATTTTCTTGCTCTGTACGCATAATTCTAGTTAAAAATTGATTAATTCTACTGAGGGAAAAAATTCCAAATTTAATATTTATTGAGTAAATTGAAGAAATCGAATTTTTAGATTAGAATTTGACTCCTACACCCTTAAGTAAAATGAAGAAATCGATTTTTGAGGATAAAACTTGGATTGAAAGCCCTTAAAATGTCTATAATATAATAAAAAAGAAAATTATCTATACAATTCTTTATATTTTGAACAGACAAGAGGTGTGAAGTCTTTAGACTTTTACAAATTCGGTCCCTTATACGCTTTAAATTTATGGGGAGCGAAGAAAACCGAAGGGGGTGAATCTTCGATGACGACTAAAGAGCTTTTAATAACGAAAGCGGATGCACTTTACGATCAAGGATACTTTAAACAAATCTACGACTTACTTATTGGCTTCAAGGTATTTTAATTAATGAATATATTTTTTTTAATCATAATCAATTTTAAATACATTTTTAAAGGAGAAAGAAGACGTGGAAATTTTGTGGCGACTAAGTCGAGCTCTTTACAAAATGTCGCAAGATGCAAATGACGTCGAGTCAAAGAAAATGGTTTTCGAAGCTTTCGATATTATTTCAACAGCTCTTAAAATTCAGGAAAATCACTGGGCTGTTCAAAAATGGATGGCTATCCTTTTAGACTCGAAAAGTAGCTTTGAGGGCCTGAAGACCAGATTAAATGAATTATACAATGTGAAGCAACACATGATCGTAGGTTTTATTTTTTATTCTCAGGGTGGCGTCTTGATCGGGAAAAATGTAAAGAGCGGGAATTTTATTAACAGGGAAAAAACCGGGAATTTAATTTAATTAACGAGAATTTATTAATTTGCCTAATCGCCACCCTGATTTCGTTATTCTGAATCTAAAATATTAAAGAGTAGAACATTTGTTTCATATTATAGAGAGCGAGTGAGTTGAATCCTGGAGATGCAACAGTACTTTACATGTTGGGAAATTGGTGTTTCCAAATTTCTGAATTGACCTGGTACCAAAAGAAAATAGCCGCTGCAATTTTTGGAACGCCACCGAATTCAACCTACGAAGAAGCTCTTACCTTTTTTGACAAGGCGGAGTCAGTAGACCCCAATTTTTACAGTAAAAATCTCTTGATGCTTGGGAAGACTTACCTAAAGCTTAACAAGAAAGAAGAAGCTCGCAAATATTTGAAAAGAGCTTCAGAATTCACTGCCCAAAATGACGAGGACCAACAAACAAAGCAGGAAGCTCTTAAATTTCTAAATAGCATTTGAACCTCGAAAATTGAAAGCTTTCTTTAACTATAATTCATATATGGGTTTGATCAGCCTCGATCATTCTTCATTTGGTGCCTTAAGTGAGACACGGTCATTTTCGTAATGTTTTAATATTGACCTAATCTCTCCTTTTTACGCTTATTTTTATAGACTTGTATTATCTACTGCCAATTTTAAAATTTGTAATCCGGGAATATCTATTTTTTATACTTTTAGTATTCTTATTGTTAGCTTTAGTATTGTAAATGATGAGATGTTAAATTTTAATCGTACATAATTAATAAAAAAGGAATACGATAAACTGTAGTTTTTTAAAATACATAATTACTCTGATAATTGAATTCTTAAAACCTAATTTGAAAAAAAATATAATCAGAATATGGCTAAAATTATAAACAGTATAATAGGTATAAGTTGAAAAGGAAAAGTTTTTAAAGACATGTACGCTTATAAGTAACGTTATGAGGATTTGTCATTGATAAAAAATAATATTATACAAACAAAAATGTTTCTATGAGGAATGATAGAATTTTTGTAAATAACATTTGTAAGGAAGTATAAGAAGAGAACGTTATCACAAATTTATACATAAAAATACAAATTTTACATGCCCCGACTTCCTTATTAGTTGCGAAATAATGATAAGGTTGTTATTTACAACGTTACGAATCACTGCTGGCTTTGAACTACGATAACTCGGTGAAAAAAAGAGATAGAATATTTAAAAAAAACATTTGGAAAGCTTATGAAATTCCACGTCTAGTGGTGCCAACCAGATTTTTTTTTGACCTTCTGAAAAGAATACAGCGCGTGAGAAGTTTAAAGAAAAGGAGTTTGGAAAAGAAGATTGGTGATAAAAATAAAAAATAAAATAAAAATAAAATAAAATCTCGTGCGCTTCCAAAAAAAACTTTATTTACGCACAAACTAGTACGTTATTTAAATCCCATTGTTTTAATTTTTTATTAGATACAATTTTATAACACGGATGTCGTTCACTGGAGGATGACATAGTTTTATTGGTCAACGTCTACCACCAGCACCACCAGCACCGCGACCTACGGGGCGACCCTGTTCACGCAGATGATTCCAGTTAATACGACCACTTCGAAGAGCATGCTGGGTCATAAGGTATGATCTGTAGTCATCGGACACTGTTTCAAAACGGCCATTACGGAGCAAAATTATCGAATTCTCGTTCAAAGGATCTACTGGACGAAAATTATTATTTTCCCATGTTCCAAGAAAGAAACCTCCGAATACTACTGCCTGGCCTCCAACACTCTCTCCAGTTAAGTGAACGACGCCATTTCTTATCTCATAAGAAGGAGGACGTTCTCCATAGGGAGGTGGATGAACTGGATTTGCCTGTGAACTTAGTTCTATAAGAATAAATAGAAATGTATGAATTTGAAGAAAATATTAATTATTAAGGGTGTTGGAGCCAAGTTCTAATCTAAAAATTCGATTTCTTCATTTTACTCCAAAAATATTAAATGTAGAATTTTTTCCCTCTGTAGAATTAATCAATTTTTAACAAGAATTATGCATACAGTGCGAGAAAATATCTAATTCAAATATTTAAAAAAAATGTAAATATTCAATTTTTAAGTTAGATTTTTAATTCCTCGCTTTATGTAAAAAGTATCGAAATTAAAATTTTGTTCACTCTGCAAGCAGTTTTATAGTTGAAATAGGATTAGTGCTACAGAGCGAAAAAATATCTATCTATAATTTTCGTTGAGTAAAATGGAGAACAAAATTTTTAGCTTAACATTTGGGTTGACGCTCTTAATTAAATAATAATTAATGCAAGACCCAGTCTCTGACGATGATATGATTCCGGAAGAAGCAATGACTATAATTATAAATTATATGTGATTATAATGTTTTGATCAGCGTGTAGCTCATTGTAATCAGACCATAAAATTTATCTAGCACAGCCACACACAAGACTGGCTGAAAAGTTGTATCAACTTTTGTACTCATTCATTGAGCACTTTGTTTCCTGTAAATATGATTTGCTTCCTCAATGAGAAAGTATTCTTTACATCAGCATTAAATTTTTATTACTTGAGAAGTTATATTCAAAAAATTCATTTTCGAAAATTACAATAAAGCATAATTTTCTTATTTTTTCATAAAATGCATTAATCTTTTGGGTGAATCGATTCGTCTAGACACAAAGAATCTTCATTTCCTGTACATCAGCTTTAAATTTTAATTATTTCAGAAATTATAGAAAAATGAATTTTACGAAAATTGTAAAAGTATATAAAACTTGTAAAATTAAACATTTTGTTAAACCCTTACAAGAAATTCAACTAGGTATATAGTGGAATAACTATGCAAAATTTCATCAATTTATACGCGTTTTCAAGAAATTGCTGGATTGCGACACACATACATACACACACATACATACATCCGGACATTTTTCAGATTATCATATTAGATATATTGCCCTTGAAATATTTTCAAAAAAACTTTTTTTAGGAAACTGGATTTTGTCACCACTACAAAGCCTCCTCTATGAGGAAGCAAAGTGATTTAAGGATATTCAAGAGTTTTTAGAAGATTTCAAGACCTTTTAAGTGATTTAATCGGACTTAAAGTGAATTAAAATATATTATATATTTTAAGGAATTTCAAGGAATTGATTCTAATATAGACGAAATAAAATGAAATCCCATGAAACATTTTAAAATTATTTGAAATTTTTAAAATCTTTTATAAATTTTTTAAAATCGTTTGAAATATTTCAAAATTCCTTGGAGTTCATTAAAATCTCTTGAAATCTCTCGTAAAACCTCTTGAAATCTCTTCAAGTCCCTTCAAATTTCTTGAAGTTTCTAAAATGCCTGAAAATTACACGAAATCATATAAGATTCTTGAATATTTCTGGAAATCTATACATTAAAAAAAAATCCTTGAAATTCTGAAAAAGTCCTCAAAATTAAAATTCTTTTAAATTTTAAGAAAGCTCTTAAAATTCCGGGCAACGATAGGTAAATTTCTGCCAGTCAATAAATACAAATTTTGGGCTTTGGAAACTGTAGAATCATTTTTAAAAAATATTTTTATTCCATTGAATATAAAAATAAAAAATCGTCAGACTAGACGTCTGAAACTTCAGCCCAACATTACCATTGAGTCTCGTACTAATTCATTTTTGTAATACGTGGCTATTTTTTCAATGAAAAATCGTCTGTAAATCAGTGAATAGTTACTGAAATGTTCAGTATTTTAGAGACGATTACTAAAAATTTCAGTTAATTTTTACTAATTCTTAATGGATTTTCACTGAATGAAATCTTGAAAAGAGATTCACTGAAATTCAATGAATTTCCACTCTGACTCAATTTTAGAGAGCAGATTGAGAGAGTTATAAGTTCATAATCTTTAAATTTTCCATTTTCACATAATAGTGAATAAATTTGTAATAATATAATATAATATACATTTTTAATAATATAATATAATATAATATAATATTGTACAATATTGATGTACTATTACATATTTTATACTTACCAATAGAATTAAGTAGAGTCGCAAAAGTTAAGAATAATGTTCCAATGTTGAAGAGTCCCATTTTTGGATATGGATTCGATGGATGCTTTAGAAATTACTTAAACAATAAGATACGTGTCTTTTTGTTTTCGTATTTATACGCACAATTAACCTTGAATATTATCTTTTCTCTTTTTCGGCTTCTGTCTAAAAGTATCATATAAAAATCTTGTTGCATTAATTGGTCGTAAATATGATTTCAAAATAGAACTTGTAACTTCTGACAAATTGCTAAGTCCAGTAAAATAAATTACAGAAGATTCAAAAAGTTATATATATATTAAATATATTATTATATATTAAAAGTTATATTCACTTTTAACTTTTTACAGTTTTAAAATAATATATTTTTTCTTAGCACATAATAGAAAAAATAAATATGAATATATCTTTACACTATTTATTGCCAGATATAGAACAAGTGTGCAAATTACAACTGTATATACTATCATAATAATTTTTAATTAATTATAATTATCTGCGCATGTAATAAATAATAATTTACGTAGCAAGCTTAGACGAGTTTACAAAATTGTCTTACACTCTACTTTAAAATTAATCTTAAAAAATAATCAATAATCACATTATAATAATGTACAGTCTAATGTCATGTTAACACCGTTCAACATTTTTTAATCTCATCAAAAATTGTAGGGCTCAATATTTAGTGTCCTTAATTGACTTTTACGTATTCTTATTTACATATTAATTTTGATATTCTATGACCGAAATTAGGGAAATTTAAGGGGCTTGGATTCAAGGTATAAACACTAAATTCGATTGAATTCCCAAAATCTAAAATTTGTATTTATTTACTAAAAGAAATTTACCCGACGTTGTCCAGGATTTTAAGAGACTTCATAAGATTTTAAAAATTATAAAAGAATTACAAGAAATTTATAGTGATTTCAAAGAATTTTAATGATCAAAGACATTAAAGGATTTAAACCAAATTTAATAAGAGATGCTAAGAGATTTTGATTTTTTTTGGAGATTTGAAGAAATATCTTGAAAACTCTTGAAAATCTTTTTCTCTCTTAAATTTTTTGGAAATCGATTGAAATTCTTAAAAATCACTTGACGCCACTTGAAGTCCTCCAAAAGCCCTTGAAATTACTGAAAGTTCCTTAAAATCTAATGAAATCGTTTAAGATGCTTGAAATTTTGTGAAAACACTTAAAAATCTTTACGTTGTTTTGAACTTTTTAAAAAATTCTTTGAAGTTCCTTCAAACCTTTTCCAATCCTTCATAGAATCCCTTCAAATGAAATTTCTTAAAATATCTTGCAATTCCCTAAAGTCACTTAAAGTCTATATATGAAATCTTTTAATAAAAAAAAATAAATAAATAAAATAGATTAAAATAAAATTGTTCGCCCAATTGCCACCCTGCTTTCGTTCCTCTTAAGTCCTTAATACTGCGATGCACGAGAATGTAAAAATTAGTTTCAAAACTACCCGATAATTTAAACAGTTTCAAGTATAATTTAAACTCTACAGTCGAAATACTTAAGCTAACTAAGATACTATTAATAATTTACAATTATCAAACGCTGCTTAACTCTCGGATGATCGCATAATTGATTCGAAAGATTAAATTATCAAATTATGAGTAATATCACACAATTGCCATCATTTTCCGTGTTGCGTCTTGTTTACTAAAATAAAATTACAAAATTTACAGTTGTAACTTCCAAGCTTTCTCACTTAAGGGCGTTGGACCCAAGTGTTAAGCTCAGAAATCCATTCTCCATTTTGCTTAACGAAAATTAGAGATAAATATTTTTTCGCTCTGTAACGCTAATCTTTGTTCAAATATAAGACTGCGTACAGAGCGAAAAAAATTTTAATTTCGATACTTTTTACATAAAACGAGGAAATAAAAATCTAACTTCAAAATTGAATATTTTCATTTTTTTTTGAATATTTGAATTAGATATTTTCCCGCTTTGTACGCATAATGCTACTTAATAATTGATTAATTCTACAAACGGAAAAAATTTCAAATTTAATATTTGTGGAGTAAAATGAAGAAATCGAATTTTTAGATTAGAACTTGGCTCCAACACCCTTAAGATTCAAAATTTTGTTAAATAAAAAAAAAATAAATTATTTTCATTCAGATCAATCTGAAATGTTATATGGTACATAAAGAAAAATAAGTAAAGTCGATTTCCAATCCCTTTCCTTAGATTTCTAAGAATTAATTTCTTATTTCGCGAGATTAATGCCGCTTCACCTCATATTTATGCCTTCGTGACTGAAGATTTTATGGGATTTGCGAGAAAATAATTGTGAATAGATGAATCTGAGTGTAAGGGGAAGATCTGAAAGTCTGATTACTGGACGCTGGAATTCTTATTTGCAGGTATATTCTTCAATTTTTTCCGTGCATGTGTCACAATGCACTCGGCAGCACCAGTGAAATTTACAATTACATTGCCAGACTTTTGTAAATTGATGCGTGTTGTATCCTCGGCCACAACACATTAAATCGCACCCATCTGTTCCTAATTAAAAAAAAAATCATTTTTATACTTCAACAACATTATGTAAATAAAAAAGTAACTTTTTAAAATTACTTATTCGATTCCTACCTTACCGACACCTCTAAATGACTATAATTACAATGTTTTCACAATAATAAATATTGAGGACCAGCTATACCTTCAGTGGAGTCTTTTATTTAATACCCCAAAATTTCAAGTCGATATCTTCTTTAACAGAAAAGTTATCTATCAAAAACAAATGTCGGTAAGGTAGGAATCGAATTTTTAATTACCGCGCAATTTGTAATTACCTTTACTGGTACGATTGCAGAATCGACCCTGTGTGCCAAGACTGCCTAGTGACAAATCTGGATCGCAGTAATTCGGAGAGGGTTGAAGATAAACTAGTTCACTCCTTTTGGGTATCCTCTTCTGGCTTATTCCGGGTCCCATACTGAACTTGGTCCTCTTGAGAACCAAGTGGGGCTTTCTCGGTTTACTCACAGCCTTTTTAGAAAACCTTCGTTCCATTTTAGCTCTTCCAAATCCATAACCCTGAGTTCTCGCATCATTCCCCAGAATGGGTGTAATTTCTGCTGTATGAGAGGGAAGATCCATCTGAAATATTCGAATTATTCAGAAAAAGAAAACAAAGTAGGCAGTTTATTTACCGACTGTAGGCAAAGTAGAAAATTTCTTTACCGATTGCAAATAAATAAGGAGCCTATTTTACCGACTGTCGAAAAGGTCTTAATTTTCTTGGCCGGCATTTGGTATTGAATAATAAAGAACGTTTTTACCGACTGAAGTTTAAGAGGCCGAACTCTTTGGTAGGAAAAATTAATGTTTTACAACAGCTCATTCCCATTTTTTTCGTTAAAAAAATATATTTACCTGGATCGTAGGCGGCGGCGGTGGCGTGATCGCTACAACCGCTCTCGCTCTAAAATATTTTTTCATGAGCGCATCACCAATTTGTCGAAAACTGGGTAATGTTCTCCAACAAGTTCTTACTGTACAGGAACCAGATACTCCATGACACTTGCATTCCGTGTGTAAAAGAGACTTAACCATCTGAAAAAAGTTTAATTATTAACAAATAGTTTTGAAAAGATGTTAAGGTTGTATAACTAATCTTACAGTTCCCCAAATTACAGGATCTTAAAGCCATGTAAAATTTACCCGATCCCTACCTTACCGACATGTTATTCTCTGCAACGCTACGTCTATATTTATTGAGATATCAAATTAAACATTTCTAAAATTGAAGCGAAAGCATTAAGGCACGTTTATCTGGTCCTAAATATTGATATTTATAAAAAAAAATTTGTTCAAAAAATGTTTTTTCATTTTTATAAAAATTTTAGACCAGATAAACATACATTAGCATATTTTCTTTAATTTTAGAAATTTTCAATTTGATATTTCAATAAATGTACCAGTAAGGTTGCCGAGAAAAAATATCGGTAAGGTATGGATCGGGTAAGTCTTACATGGCCTTAAAGCCATTTAACAGTTATGCGATCCCTACCTTACCGGCATTTTTCCTTTCATTACTACTTTTACGTTTATTAAGATATCGAGTTGAAAATTTCTTAAAATTAATGTTAATTAATGCTAGTTTAATTACATTAATTAAATGTTCTTTAATTTTAGAAATTCCTAAATGTGAATCTATATATTGTACAAATGGCACTGCAGGGAAAAAATGCCGGTAAGGTAGGGATCTAATAATTGAAACCTGGCCTTAAAAATATTTATGCACTTTTGGTATGTAAAATTTGCTTAATGATTATATAATTAATATGTAACATTCACATAATCGTTATATAATTTTGATCTAATAGTTGCATAATTCTTATGTAACTTTTATGTAACTTTTCTATAACTGTTACATAACATAAAAATAAACTTTTAAAAAAAATTTCCTTAATTTAAATCGTGCAAAATTATCGTAATATCCAATAAGTTGTTTTTCAAGCAGAAATTGTGAACCGTCAACTGAAATTTCACTCTGAATTTTACTCAATTGTTTGAGTTGTAATAAAGCCTTTCTAAGAAACGTCCTCAAGTGTAATTTTCGTATTGTTATTTACTACTGGCGCTTTTGTGTTTTACTGTTGAATACGTAAAGGAAAACAAAAGAACATTCGCGAATTGCCTGCCAGGGTTGAATAGATAGGCGACATTGTCTCCAGTCAGTGATTGGCTCGCGTTTATTGGTCGATAAATCAGTATCGATAGTGTCTGGGAAGTGTCCAAGTAAGATATATCTCGGGAGGTGCATAGCTCATTATTAATTTTACATCTCGTTAACTGACTCTCCTGTGAGTGTGTAAGCACCTTATTGGCTATTTTCTTTGATTGAGTGCTCAAGAACCTGAATTTATTTCTTAAAATCTCCAATTAGATTAATTCTAATGGCTATATTTTCTTCAATTGAATTATCTGTTGAATATTCTAAGAAGTTGTTGCCATTTCTAGCAAGAGAAAATAGTTGCACTTTAAGGCCATGTAAGACTTACCCGTTCCCTACCTTACCGGCATTTTCTTCTTTACAACGATAATTCTACATTTATTGAGATATAAAATTGAAAATTTCTAAAATTGAAGCTAAGGCATTAAGGTAGGTTTATCTGGTCCTAAATATTGAAATTTATAAAAAAAATTATTTAAAAAAAAATTGTTTTCATTTTTACAAATAATTTATTTAAAGACATTTATAAAAAATAATTTTTCAAAAAAGCTTTTTTCATTTTTATTAAAATTTAAGAACAGTATATTTTCTTTAATTTTGGAAAGTTTCAATTTGATATTTCAATAAATGTTCAAGTGAGGTTGCAGTTCAAAAATGTGGGTAAGGTAGGAATCGGATGATATTTATATTTTTTTTAAAGATTAAGGGCATGCTCTGCCCCGTGGTTTGTGAAAATTTTTTTTCGAAGTTACCACGGCCAAACGAAATGATATATCGCTTTCAAACTTTTGGATATGGGAAATGAGCCACTAAATTGCGTTTTAAAATTTAATTTGAGTAGAAATTTTGAAAAAAAAGCTAAGTCGGTAAAGTAGGGATCGGATTTTTTTTCAAAATTACTACTCAAATTAAATTTTAAAACGCAAGTTAGTGTCTCATTTCCCATATTCCAAAGTTTGAAAGCGATATATCATTTCGTTTGGCCGTGGTGACTTCGAAAAAAAAATTTCTCAAACCACGGGGCAGAGCATGCCCTTAAAGGACATGAAAGGGATTTTAAGGGAATTCAAGAGATTTTAATGATTTTAAAGAGACTTTAATGCTGGAAATTTAAAGGATTTTATGAAATTTTGTGAGTCTTCTAATAATTTTAAGGGGGTTCGAGAGATTCTTCTGATTTTCAAAAGATTTTATGTAATTTTTAAAGATTTCCTGGAATTTTACGAGATTTCTAATACTTTTAATGGATTTTAAGGGCATGTGATACTCTACGAGAATCCTGAAACTTTTTTAAAACTTATTTATCACCTATTTTTGTTAAAAAAATTACTTTTACATCTTTTTAAATGATAATAGGTAGTTTATAATGAATAGAAGATTAGAAAAAAATGTTTATATTTATAAATAGGAAGCGTCCAGGAATTTTGTGAGTAAAATTTAGTAGACACCCTGCTTAAGGCCATTGAAGACTTACCCAATCCCTACTTTACCGACATTTTTTCTCTGCAACGATACGTCTACATTTATTGAGATATCAAATTGAAAATTTCTAAAATTGCAGCTAAAGCATTAAAGTACATTTATCTGGTCCTAAATATTGAAATTTATAAAAAAAAATATTTTTTCAAAAATTGTTTTTATTTTTACAAAAATTTAAGACGAGATAAACATATCATAGCATATTTTCTTTAATTTTAGAAATTTTCATTTTGATATTTTAATAAATGTACAAGTAAGGTTGCAGAGAAAAAAAGTGTCGATAAGGTAGAGATCGGGTGAGTCTAACATGGCCTTAAGCTTTCTGCAATGTTTAATTTCATGTTGGAACCGTTTTTACTATAAATTGGCCATAAAGATGATTGCATAAGAAGTTGCCTTTTTTTATTCTTGACGTTCGTCTAATAATTTATTATAATCCGATGCAATTTATTAGAGAGGGAACATATTTCTCTATCGATATAGAGAAATATGTAAATCGTGGCACAGCGCATTATTAGCTCTAATTTACATTATAATTCGAGTAAATCAGCAACATAAGTACCACCAATCCAAGCAAAAAAATGATATAAATTGTACATGTTGATACTGACGTCACACGATTTCAGAATATTGAAACTGCGAGGAAAGAGAAATTGCACGCTGCTCGCATTATTCAATTAAATTGATTTATGATCACCTGCGTGAGAATATGTAGGATCGCGTTCGATGCTCTCGTGTTTTGATACTTAGGCTTTTTCACATCTCATAATTAAATAATTAGTCAAAAGTGTCTGGATAGCATCTGTTATTTCTATTAATAAATAATTATCTTCAAATGCAATTTTATAATACTACTTTTGAGAAGTTATATTATATTACTATAAGGATTAAACTTTAATTAATTTAATCGAAATATTCCAAAGAAATTTAACATACTCGTAAACACGAAATTTAATTAAAAATTAAAGTGAATCTGCTTCGAAAATTTAACATGTAGCGATTAACGCAGGAATCTCTGATTAGTGATTTTTAATTACATCTAATTATTATTGAAAACGATTTGAAATGAGAATAAAACTTGTAATTGCTTGCGGAAGTATTAAATTTATTTTACTTTCATTTATTTGCAAAGTCACTCGAAAGTATTGATGGACTGCTATGAAATTATTACTCAACTGATGCTAATCGAGAATCATTGTCATGATTTAGGCACTGTCGTTTGAGTAATATGCAATAAATTTATTATACGAGCGATAACATTGCGGGAAATTATATTTACGATTGCTGCCTCTGAATGCTGACTACAAATGCAATTTGTAATTACAGAAAGATACTTTATAAAGATAATTAGACATTGACACGCAGAGACGGAAATTTATTTTTTATTTGCATGGTTCAATGCGAAATTTTTCCGTGATTATAATTTACATTTAATTTTATATTTTTATAATATAAAATTTCCGAAAATAAAACAAAATCTCTATTAAAAATTTTTTTTCAAAAAATTTTAAACATACGTTTTATATGAAAATTTTTAATTTATTTAAAAAAAGCTTCCCCTATGAGGAAGCAAAAACAAATATTCCTTTTTATTTTCGACAATTTCAATTTTCATGAATTTGTTATTTTCGGGAAATTGAAATTACGGGACTTTGAAATTTTTGTTATTTTCTACTTTAGTTAATAAATATTTTCGGTATATGTAAATTTTATTAATAAATTTTTCGGGAAATGTATATAATAATTGATTGAAATGGATTATTTTTTACTCACCTTTCTACCAGCTTTATTATTATGTAGATTCATTAAACTTCTTGCATCCCCCTCGACTTCTCGTGCGTCCAGAAACCTGCGCGCGAACCTAGTATTAAATTAACAATATTAAAACTTTCTGCATTATACACATTTTTGCCCAGTAATTACGAAAAAACTTTTAATTAAAGAAATTGTTAATTATAAAATTCTGTATAATCTTAGCGTTTTTTAGATAATTTGATTTGCAAGGCTTTCATATCTTATTTTTTCAATTTTGAACTTATATAAATAAATTTTAATTTATTTTAATTACACTGACAATTAATTAATATTAAAATACATTTTAAAATTGATCTCACCTCATTCCGTATCCAACATCAGCGCTACAACCTCCCCATTGCCAATCATTTGCAGGCGATTCTTTCCTTGTCCTTGATTACATAAAAGTACATTTTAATTAATGACGGAGCAATTTTAATTTGTTATAAAAAATAATGTGTTTTTGAAGTAATATCGATTTAATGAAAATTATTATTTTTTTATCCAAAAACACTTTTTTTCTAGATTCCTCTAATTTTATTCGAAATTTGAAAACACTTTCCCTATTTTTTGAGTTTTTAAATATAATATTAAAACATTTTAAACAAATGGAATTTGTTTCTAAATTTAAAAATTCTTTAACTAATATTGATCAATATTCCACTATATTAATAAAAATAATTTAATTTAAAATTAAAGAAAAAGGGTATTTCATTTTTGGATTTTGATCAATTGAGGGGATCGCATTGCCCTTTAGTATCAAAAAAATGTTTGCCATTCATATTTGGACCACCCTATTCTACAGTAATAAAATGAAATATATGAAATAATTAAATTTGCATGTACAGAGTTATTTAAAGTATCCAATTTTATTTAATTACTTTATGGATAATTCAAATTAAATTAGGGACATGTATGTTGTATAGTTCTTTTTTTTGGGGGTGGATTTGATACCGTTACGAAAAAATTATGAATAATATCAAGTTAAAATACATTTTTGTGTAATAAGTTCTTAAAAGTAATGTTACAAATTCTCGTCTTTCTACTTTCAAATCACGTATGAGGAGATAAGGTTGCAAACTTACCTAAGAGTAGGTTCACAACCACAAGCGGTGATGTTTCCGCGACTACAAGCTGCTGTGACTGCATAAGTCACTCCAGCTGAGCTTATCGCATAAGTAAAAGCTGCCTCTCTGCTTCCTGCAAAAAAAAGTCGCAAACATTATTTTCAAATCTACCAAATTTATTTTTGATTAAAGAAAACCAAAATCCCGAATGTGATAAATTAACTCGAAAATTCAAATTCACTAAAATTCAGATTTCCGAAAATTCAAAATCCCCCCCCCCCTAAAAATACGTATTTGTGTTTTAAATTTCTTCAAAATTGTTGTTTAAAATTTGAAACAATATGAAACTAAACTTTTTTCATAAAAGAAACTTTTCGTGAAATTGTAAAAAATTTAGAAAGGTTGCTGGGATTTTAAATCTTGTCGTAGAATTTTGAAATTTTTGAAGGTCCCTGATAATTTCAAAGGATTTTAAGGGAGTTTAAATTTTATCATAGAATTTCCAGAAATTTTAAGAGAATTCAAGATATTTTAATATGATTTTTAAAAGACTTTATAGCATCTTTAAGGGTTTTATTAAATTTTATGAGATTTCTAATCATTTTAAAGGATTTCATCGAATTTGACGAGATTTCTAATACTTTTAATGAATTTTAAAAGATATAAGGGGATTTAAAATTTTGTCGTACAATCTTAAAGAATTTCAAAAAGTTTCTGGGAATTTTATGGAGAGATTTCAAAAGATTTATTAATTCATAATAATAAATACTTTTGGCTAATGAAGGTTTATTAACTCTTATTTACTAAATATATTTATTATTATGAATGTATAATTTGTGTAAATAATTTGCTCGTATGGTAAAGTATCACATGGCCTTAAGAGATTCCAACGAATTTTAAATTCTAAT
>UCOK01017643.1:0-17163 GCA_900474325.1 Synergus umbraculus
CAAAAAAGTGGGTTGCCAACTCAGAGGAAATCACTGAAGGCTTCCTGTTGCACATAAAAGTAAGTATTAAATGATAACACAAAGCATTTAACTTAAATTGCACTGAAGGCTTTCGGAGTCCGTCATGAAAGTATTTCAAGTCTCAAGTGGAATTTTTATTGTTTGCAGGTCATTGATTCTTTGCATGCCGAGACGGATAGGATCATCACGAGAGCAGCAGCAAACAATATTCATGTCTCGCCTTTCGCAGTTATTGTTAGAGTGGATGTGAAAAGTATAACTGATTCTTACGTGTACATAGATGGTGTGCAGTTTAGAGTAGGGTCAGTTTTACAAGCGATTGACATCACCTTCAAGGCTGTTCATGCTTTGCACGCAAAATATCAAGAACAGAGCCAAAATGTGTGGCTTCTCTTCCAAAAAGTAGTCTACAGTTTAACAACTAAATGGGACAGTTCCTCAGCATTGGTCGAAGAACTCTTACCAAAATTCAGTTAGGTTGGGTATTAAGTTAAACGCGCATAATAGAATATTAATGAAAATGCCTCGTTGTACTGTTTGTGAGAAACCCCAAAATTCGGTGAATGCTTTGCACCTTCATTTGAAAATTCTCCACAAAATCAGTGATATTAGTGAGGTTTTCAAATGTAAGGAAAGAAACTGTTTTAGGACATTAAAGGGTTGGAGGCAATTTCGGAGACACCTCATCAACTTTCACAAATTCCCCGTCGCAACTCCACAATCGAGTATTCATAGAAACGATTCAGTTGTTTCGCCAAGTGCAGGCAGTGTAGTAACTGATATGGAATTCGAATCTGAGACTTTTATTCCAAATGATCACAATCAGTCTCCTCGTACCACTCCTGCAGATATTGAAAATGATGTGCAATCTCTAGCTTTGAATTTTATAAGTAAGCTTTATGCAAATCCCAGAACTCCACGGAGTCAAGTGCAAGAAATTGTAGAGAGCGTAAGTGAATTGTTGGAGAACATCGTTGCAACAATAAAGCCATTTTGCGCTTCACTGGGCTCTGCAGATGACGCTCTTGACTCCGCGTTCTCCTTGGATGATATTCTCGATGCAGTTGTAAAGCCTTTCCGGGAAAATTTGTCAACTGAATATCGAAGATTGAAAATTATTGAAAACACGGGGAATTTCATCAAACCTAGGGATTATATAGTGGGCGATCGACTGGCAAATATTTTCCATGAAGGTAGGATAATTCAGGATAGAGCTTCCGTTAAGGCTAAATTTGTCTCCATGCGAGAAGTTCTTACAAAGTTTTTCTCCTTAGAAGGAGTCTTAGCTGAAACTCTCTCGTATTTGCACTATCTTGACCTTGAGAAAGAGCAAGGTTTAGTCTCAAATTTTATGCAAGGAAAATTATGGAGTGAAAAGAAAAAAAATTTCTTCTCTAAGACACTTTTTCCTCTTTTCATATACTATGATGATTTTGAAGTAAACAATCCTCTTGGTTCTCATGCAGGAGTTCACAAGATTGGAGGAATCTATTTTTCAATACCTTGTTTGCCCCCAGAATTCCGGGCTAAAGTAGAAAATATTTTCGTGGCAGCATTATTCAATTCGAAAGATCGGAAACACTCCAATGAGGGTAATGATGTAATTTTTAGCATATTGGTCGAGGAACTAAATTTTCTTGCGCGTAAAGGAATCGAAGTGATAGTTGATGGTAAACTCACAACTATTTATTTTATTCTAGGACTCTTTTCGGGCGACAATGAAGCGCTTAATAGTGCTCTAGGCTTCATGGAGGGTGCAAATGCGAATCACTATTGTAGATTTTGCAAGATGATAAAACATGATGCTCAGAAAAACTGCCCTCTTCAGGAAAAAGATATAAGAACACCACAGCAGTATGAAGTAGATGGTTTTCTAAGTGAAAAAGAAACTGGTGTAAAGGAAAATTCTATTTGGAATCTCGTTTCCTATTTCCACGTTGTTCACAATTATTTTGTTGACATAATGCATGATTTGCTGGAAGGAGTGTGTAGGTATGATATGGGGCACATTTTATTTTACCTTGTTTGCAAAAAGAACATTCTATGCATTAATAAATTAAACGCAAAGTTACAATCATTCAATTACGTGATAAACGGTTTCAAAAATAGCCCACCTTCTTTGACACTACACGAAATCCAGAAGAAACACATTTTGATGTCTGCTAGTGAAATGCACACGTTTGTTTTGATATTTCCTCTACTTATTTCAGATATAATGAAAAGTCCCATTGATCTAAACGATGAAGTATGGCAGTTTTTCTTTGTTTTAAGGGAAATAATGGATATTTGTTTTTCCAAATCCATTAGTGCTAACATTTTAGACGTTCTAGAATCACTTATTTTTCAGCACCATACTTTATATCTCAAGCTATTTAATGATACACTGAAACCCAAGCACCATAACATGATACATTATCCCAAAATCATTGAAATGTCTGGTCCTTTATCACATCTAAGTGTAATGAGATTCGAATCAAAACACAGGGAACTAAAAGCAATAGCAACGGCAACAACTTCAAGGCTTAATATTTGTCATACTGTTGCCCTTAAAGAACAGTTAAGATTATGCCATCGACTGTCATGCAAGATCGGCTTCTCGCGCAAATTTGATTATGGGATTGGAGAGAGATTAGAATGCTTGACTGAAAGTGACGAATATTTTAGATTTTGCGAATCTATTCCAAAAACATTTTTGAGCCCTTGCTTAGATATTCAATGGGTTGCAATCTACGGAATTTTGTACAGAATTGGTTCTTTTGTGATGTTGGATGTAACCTCTGATGGTTTTCCTGAATTTGGTAGAATTTTGAAAATTTTTGTGAATGAGGATCAGAAAGTTTGCTTTATATGTGAAATTGTTCTAGTTGATTGTTTCCAAGAGAGTATGCATGCTTATGAAATCACCATCAGCGAAGATCTCACATGTCATTTGTATCAAAATTTATCCACTCCTTTCCTTGTAATCCATCACCGCTCATATGATGGGACTGACTTTCTTACGCTAAGGCATGCTGTATAATGTCGTAGATTATAGATAATAAATACCTACTATTTTAAATTATTAAAAATAAATATTACCGATGTGTTCTAATAAAATAATTGTATAAACTTCTATCATGTTGTATTACTGCGAATAAAAACCTTGCGCTAAAAACCACTTTTTTATCACAGTAGAACAGACAAATCGTGTAGTAGAACCTACTACACCCAGAAAAAAAAAATAAAGTCAAATAAACGTATATTTGATATACAGCCAAATAAAAAATATCTTTGAATTAAATAAAATTTATTTGTTTCCAAGAATTTTTTTTTTTTAATTAAAAAGAAAATTTCTTTGAATCAAATAAATTTTATTTAATTCAAAGAATTTTTTATTTGCCTGTATATCAAATATATGTTTATTTGATTTAAATAAACTTTTTTTCTGGGTGTAAACTGGAAGCTGTTTAGTAAGACTTACTAAAGAGGAATAGTTTGTACAACGAAAAGTTCAATAGAAGCTACTAAAAAGGATAGCTTTTAATGAAATCTACTAAACAGATCTAGTTTGTACAATCAATCATGTAGTGAGATCTACTAAACAGGACGCCGTTTAGTACGGCCGACTAGATATAATTGGTGGGAGCTACGAAGCGTACAGTCAATGCTACTAAACGGGACGTCAGGGCTATAGTACGTACTACGAGTGGCGTAGTGGGGGTTACTGAACGTCGTTCAGTCGAACCGACTAAACGAACGTTTCGTCCATATCACTGAATGTTTGGTCCGTCCATATATTACTAAACGGTGTAGTAGCTATGACTAGTGTATTGGTAGTATGCACTAAACCGTTCTCTCAGTGATATTTTCTATATATCTCTGTGTATTTTTATTCATTTTTGTTTTGGCAAAATTAACTGTTGGTCTTTTGAAATCTAGATTTTATTGCTTACAATATTAATCATTAAAGAATATAAAATAATCTGATTATAAATTTTCAATTTTTAAATAATTAGTACAAATAAATAAAAATAGCATAATTAGAATCATGCAAGGAATAATAATTATGTTGGTTATTTAACGGAAAAATAAACTTACAAATAGCTTGTTATATAGCAGAAAAATATATTTATTTTATATTAAATATATTTCATATATATTTTACATTACGTTTTCGCGAGTTTTGCGAGCTTTTTCTTGTGTCTGTTTTCTTTTTTTTCACTAGCAAGATCGTCTTTAGCATACCGCCTCATTCGTGTCAACAAATATCCAACAGTGCAATTTGGAGCTATACAGCTCGATCCACCCATTTCCAAAATAAGAATATAATTCCAATTATATTTCTTTATCCTATAATTCACTTTTTCACACTTTTGCCACAGTTATCACTTTTTATTTTCGTTAAATAATTAAAAATTGTCACCTGGTCCATACAAATCAATACAAAAACAACGAGTGATGGTACAGCCAGCGCCCCGTGTGAGAATCCGGCCAACTAAATGAAGAATGCAACTTGCGACACTAACGGGGTTAAGTTAGAATCCTGAAATACGGTTTGATGCATACCCCTGCTTTGAGTGCATTACTTACGCTCAAACAGTGCAAACGGTCATTTTCGGAACTAAAATGATGAATTTCAGATCGTTGATTGGTTAACCAATACCAAGGCCAATTGGCCTCTATCTTTGTCATATTTCTGACATGTCAAATAATATCAAAAAAGTTCCTAACGCGACAAATTTTTATTTCGTAAAATTCCGCAAAGTCTCTTTCAGAGTTTGAAAGTTTATATTGTCGAAGGACTCTGTGCAGAACGTTTTTTTCATCTAGTGACGGTGTTGTGTCTATAAAATAGAGAAAAGTGAAGTGACTTCGAGAATTGTCATCTCTCTCTCGCGATTTGTCTACTCGGTATGTATTTCTCCGTTTCAGAAAATTAATATTTGTAGAAAAAATATTCATTTTCTCAAGAAAAACGCGATGCATTTTTTATAAGATGCACTCTAGGATTTCGTCAAACCCGAAATATTTGGTGAGTTTCTTTTATTTATCCCGAAATCTACTTTTCAAATTAATTACGGAGGCAGAGCCGTCTTTATTATTGGGGGCACCCGAAAAATTTTCTAAGTTCCGATTATCCAACGTCCTTAATAGGTTTGAACGCGCCTATTGTGCGCGATTTGTTTGTAGTGCTTTTCGCTCTGGAGTATTTTGCTGTATACATTTTTCTACCTTTACAGTGAATTATAGATACAATTAAAAATATTGTTTTTCAACTATCTGAAACGGGGAAAAAATCATTTTTAAGTTATTTTTTAAACATATACATACATATTATTTATTTCCAACATTTTCTCCTATTTCACGTTTCTCGGCGGGGAAATTAAATTTTAAAAAAATTTGTTAAATATTGATTTTTCACGATTAAAACGGGAAATACTTATCCTATCAAAAAATATTCAAGGGAGAATTTTCAATCTTCTTAAGACAAATAATTATGTTTCGTATCATTTTCTCGGTACACTGATTTCTGATAAATTGGCCGTTGATGCACTGGCCAATTAGGGGTGAGCGGGGCACAGAGGACCGGTGGGGCACAGGGGTTCGCTTTAATAAAATTGTATTTTGTGGTGCGATCTCTTTGTAATGGCCGTAATTACATTCTTTAGTGTCTATTTCAGTTTGTGTCAAGTTGAGACGCATTTTGAATCAACGCTTTTGGAAAAAAAATAATAAAAACGAAAATTCAAGGAAAGCTTCTAAGAAACTTTCATACATATAGCCTTCTCATTTGTTTATAAGGGCTTTCATTGTTGAAATGTTTATTAGGTATATGTTAGTGTTCACTTAGCTTACTTTTTGTCGAAGTTTGGTTACCGAAATGTTCGATGTATTAAATGTAGGTTAGCATTGTTGATGAATTGACTGCGGGGGCACAGAGGACTAGGTAGTGATGGGGCACACAGGACCCATGCAAATTGCGACTATAAATTTTATATCCTCACTGTTGATAAAATATTTTTATTTATTTAAATATTTTTTATTTTAGATGGTGCACATGCATCATGATGCATGTGCTGCAGTAGACGAGGAAGACGAATATATAATTTGTTTGAATTGTTCTTAAACAATGTATAAAAGTTCTTTAATTTTTTTCTTTATTTCTTTTTTTAAAAACAAAATACGTTTAATAGTAAAAATTTATATTTTATATGTGAATTACATACGCAGGGCACAGAGAATCATCAAAGTCCTCTGTGCTCCGCGGGCTGGGGCACAGAGGTCCAAAATTTTTTTTGACTGATTACGCGTCCCTCTTCCTGAGTGTCCCTTGACGGCCTACCCTGAAGTACACCGCTTGAAGTGACCTCTAACTGTCATGGTGCTGTTTCATGGCAGCAGAAAACGCAAAACGGAAAGCACAAAATCATAAGAGTGAAAGAGACAAACACAGCCACTCTCACTTTTCTGCTTTTGCGTTTTCTGCCGACATGGGACTGCACCTTAAGTGCCGTGCTGCGTAGCTAGCATAGTATGGAATTTGTTTGCTTAGTGAATCAAAGTTGTCGGGTTCAGAGATTATTATGTATATATAAGTTCCTCTGTGTTGACATAAAAAAGTGCTCGCTCATCGCTTTAAATCTGGTTCAAAATGGATTTTAATTACGCTGGACAACTGGCCGTTTATCCCCAAAGCCGACCAGTTTACTAGAGATAAGTGTATCACGAGTTATTTGACTCAAAATTTGAATTTTCAATTTTTCAAGAAAATTCTAAAAGTTGCTATACTAAACCTGTAGAGCATTCAGAAAGAAACATATTTATCTCTAGACTTGTTTTCAAATAGTGCGTTGTTCTTTGGGTTCAAAATTAAATTTTCGTTCGTTTTTTGAATTTTCAAAATGTTATGTCTGACAATTTTTTTTTATTGAAAAAAATTAAAATGGATAAATTATTCTAGTTTTTTTCTACTAAAAATAAGCTTAAATAGAATTTATAAATTTAGAAAAAAAGCGATGTCAAAAATTTTCAAAATGCTCCACCTTTTTGAACTTTTATCCAAAATAGCTGGCTAATGAATTCGACATTCGTTTTAGGACAACAAACGTGACAAGAAAACATCAACGCGCATGAAAAAAATGTAGAAAACGTTCATTATTTTCTATAAATCCGTCATAATTCTTGGAGGTGGATCTGTGCTACCCCCACTCCCAGAGATACTACTCCTTACTTCGTGGAAGAAACTAAATATTGACAGATAAGACAAGCTGCGAGGTGACTGATAGTGTAGGGATACAAGATGTTACTTACGGATATGGTGTTAAGCAATCTATAGATTCTTTCTTCTATGTTTCATCCCAGGTCCGTTCACTGGTCTCATCAGTAAGGCAGTGTGAACGGACTTTGCCTTAGGCACAAGGAAAGGAGAGATTTTTTCAGATGCCGGAAGTCGAACCCGGGCTTTCTAGCTTCTCAGCGTTGAACACTGACGCTGAGCCATGCTGTATAGACGATGGTAATGGAAGGAACATAGCCATTCTGCATGCTGGCTAGTCCCCACAATAGTCACTGAGCGGCATGAAACTGTACTGTGCTGACCTCGTTCGACGATACGATAGTTTGGCGAGAATGATTTGAATTGCAATAGAAAAGATAATTTGCGATTTTAAGATTCATTGGATTCCTGAAAAGTTTAAATTATTTTAGTATTATAAATGTATTGTATAATTGTCACTAAAAGCAGTGATTCATTTCCTCTTATAATAAATAGAATAAAAATCATCCTTTTCAACTGTTGGATCTTGTATCAGAAAAGAAAAAACTACTTGATTTGCAAGAGTTAGTAATAATAAATAATATTCAATTTTTTCCAATTTACAATAAATATGAAATAATAAATAGCTTTCAAGAAAAGTAAAGTGCGTCATATATGGGACATTATTCCTCAAGTGTACCACCTTCAGAATTCGTCTTTGTCTGACCGAGCTTAAACTGGGGTAAAATATATTCCTACTAGGTACAACTTTAGAGGAAAAAGATTTTTTCGATTGGATAAAAACTTACCGTGATAGTGGTGGGAGAATTTTTCGAATTTTTTCGATTTTGTGCGGTTTCGTGCAATTTCTAAGGTATTAAGCTTCTTTCCTATGGAATATACAAAATTTTGTCCCACATGTTTTTGATAGCTATTTTCCTGGTCTATCAAATGGTTATAACCATTTAAAAAAAATTGAAAATTAGACCGATTTTTTTCAAAATCGAAATATTTTACTTTTGCAAAAAAAAGGCATGCCGTTTTTTGTTGTTTTCGAGAAATTAAAAAAAGAGTAAAGCGCCGCTCCGACGGTGCTCGAGACTACCGGGCTTCTCGCTTGGCGGAACTTCTTCGGACTCATTTATCGTATCAATTATGAATATTTATTATTTATTAAACTGCTCTCTGCATTGTACAGGGTTGAGACTGTCATTAAAGTTTTCTAATGCCTGCATTACAGTCATTGTAGGGACGTAATATTAAGGGGGTATGCTTGTTTTTCATTTTCAAAAAATCGATGTTTTTTTTTGCATTTTTCCACAGCTAATTATCCTAACAATAAGTACTCAAAATTTTAAATCGATATCTCTAATAGTTTTTAAATGGGAGCACCTTAAAGCGACACTGTTCATTAGCGCTAAGATAATTGCGGGCTAGAAAACAAACAAAAAACATTTTCTAAAAAATTTTTAAATGAGTGAAAAATCTTCATATAACCATAAAAAAGGCTCCAGAGCAAAACAGGTCATCAAATCGCGCAATAGGAAGAGAAAATTTACCGCAAATCAAATCTGCGTTGAAAATTTTAAATACGTTTTTCTCAAAACTGCATTTTTAAAATCGGGTGACGGTGTAGCTCGAAAACTAATCATCCGATCTACTTCAAATTTTCACACAGTCTTCATTATATATTTCTACAGAGGATGGACCTCCAGCTTTTTGTTATATAAAAAATTACAACTTTTATAAACAAAAAACGAGCGTTTTTTTAAGCAAAAATTGAAATTTTTTTTCAAAACTACGCCATTTTTATAATTTTTAATATTTTCAAAAGCTATAGGTCCATCCTCTAGAGAAACTCATGTAGTTTACTAGAATTTTTTTTTCGAGCAATCTGGCATGGCCGACACCGTCACCCGTATTTCAACTTTTTTTAAAGGACCTTTGTAGTTCGCCATGTATCTCCGCTTCCAATGAATATTTTTTGACAAAAATTTTATGATAAATACGTGAAGACATGTACATTGTACAATACACTGCAAAAATTTTAGAAAGCTTAAACCTGTAGTTCTTTATTTTTAAATCTTCAAAAATTGCTGTTTTATTCGTCCGAGAAACTAGCGTAGCCCCTTTATCCTTTGCGGCATAGTGGGACGCTCAGCGTCCCACCTTTTTCTCGATGGTTTTACATTTATTTAACTACTTTTTTAACAATAAGTACCGGGTTTTTTATTTTTCCTAAGTCTCTAAGATATGAATGAATGTAAAAAAAATGTTATTCATCATTAATTGTTAATTATAAAAATAGATATAAACAAATGGTCCAAATTGGTGCTTTTTCACGGAGAAATTCATTTTCCACTAATCTATCTTGTAGATTCGAACGGCAATTTTTTTTGTATTGAGTACACCTTAAAGTATTTTTAAGAATTTTTTCAGAATTTTTTTCAATTGGAAAATTCTATTTGTTTACTTAAAAAACTCTAAAATCCAGTATTTCTCATACCAAACCCAATATAACAATTGTATTTTTTTAACCCTGTTCTTGAGGTGTTTATTTTCATCTCTGAAACTGAATCTACATTCAAAATATTTAATTTCGAAAAATCCAAGATGTCGGGGAAAAACATGGCGGACACAAAATTTTCAAAATTAATTCTGTTTGAAATTAGTTTTCAAGGGGTTTTTATGGTCGCTGAATTTGAATTTGATTTCAAAATGAACAATTTCGAAAAATCCAAGATGACGGAATCAACAAGACAGATCGAAATTCCAAAAACAGGCACATTAGGTTCGAAATTAGTTAGCGGGTGATTTTTTTGGTCGCTGAATTTGAATCTGAAATTAAAATTATGAATTTCGAAAAATCCAAAATGGTGGAACCAACATTACGGAACAAATTTAAAAAACGGTTACATTATGTTTGAAATTAGTTTTCAGTGTTTTTATGGTCGCTAAATTCAAATCTGAGATCTGATTCAGTGAGAAAGATTCGTTTCTCACTCTTAGCGTTATCCAGAACTAACGACGACGACGTGGTGAGATACTAGTTCCATTATTTTTTTGGGGTTTTTTTGCTGTTTCTCCTTAAAATTTTTTGTTTTTTTAAATTGTTTTGAAAATAATGTTTGGTGTCGTGAACATTTTTTCTCATCTTAGGAATGATAATCTACAAAACAATTTTTATTTACAGACAAGCAATGTGGTACACGGCACTCTATACAGATCCAAGAACTCCTTCTTTCACTGCCTTTGGTACTGCAATGAGCACAGCGTCGTCGCTTTCCTGTAGGATCGCATACAGGCATATTCGCTGATGCGGAGTGTCTTCTTTCCATAGAAACTTGGGGTTTGTGCGCCCTAAGAATTTTTTTCAAACTTTTTCTACCCCTTTTTGGCGGTAAAATCTGACCTACCAATCCATCTACAATAGCTAATCGGAAATTTTTCAAAGTCAAGTTATTCTTGTTTCCTTTTTCTTTATAAATGATGTACGCATTCGTAATCGTAACATCGAGAAGGTGCCAGAAAATTCTGTGCCACCATTTTTTAGACTTACGGTTGATTTGGTAGGTCGATTGGAGCATATCGGCTTTATCTACATACCCCATGTGCTTGTTGTAATCAGAAACGATTTGTTGGGCAAGTTACAGTAAGTGATGAACCATCTTTTTGTCGGGGATTGACCGTTCCTAATTCCCTAGGATCGTGAAAGTTTGACAAAAAGGAAACAGCTCTATTATCCTTCCATTTTACAAATCGCAGGCCTGTGGAAGATGTTCGATACTCGCTTTCACCTCTGATCACTTTCTTCTCGGACATTTGAAGCTTTGGTAAGCCAACACGACCTTGACGAACAGTCCCACAAGCTAAAATTCCATCTTCTTTCAAGGAAATAATGAGATCGACACTTGTAAAGAAATTATCCAAATACACTTGATGGAAATGACCAGCAATTGCTAGCGTCAGATCAAGTACAACTCTAGTGCCTAATGATTTTTCCGTGAGATTGCCTGACTTACCTGTGTAAATCTGGAATTCACAAACATAGCCAGTCTTGTCTGCTCGAACCCAAATTTTGTAACCACTTTTTATAGGTTTTGCTGCATTATACTGTTTCATCGTATTCCTACCTTTGAATTTCACCATCGATTCGTCAACAGATTGATGTTGATTAGGCTTCAAACAAATTTTAAAACTATCATACAACTTTGTGACCATCGGTCTTATTTTTTATAATTTGTCATAGTTCGGATCACCTTTTTTTGGTTCTTTGCTGTTGTCATTTATATGCAAATTGCTGAGAAAGAACCCGAAGCGATTGTCAGACATAAGTTTGCTTATATATGGGTCAGTAACCTGAGGATTCATGGACCAGTAATCCCTATATGCTGATAATTTTTTTACACCCATCAAGAGGTTGATGCCAAAAATACAACCATCTCATTTTTCGGTACTGCACTTGATCTATTTTGACTCTATTCCAGGTAGAGATTGGTTTGTTCAACTAGAGATTCAATCAAGTCATGAGTAAATAAACAGTAAAAAATATCTAACGGCGACGTAGCTGAATCTGGTACATTCGGTCCAGATTCTTGAGTGCAGCATGAGAACTGTTTTTTTCCTGTATAAAGAGAAAATTATTTTTTTCAGGAACTATTTATCGAAAGTAATAAAAGTCGCTGAATACGAATTCGGAGCCAGATTTTAAAAATTCAAAATGGCGGATCCAATATGGCAAACGAGTTTAAAAAAAAATTAATTAATTTTCATGAAACTTATCATCTTGGTGTTTTTGGTCTCGCTGATTACGATTCCGGAGTCAGATTTACAAAATTCAAAATGGTGGATCCAATATGTCGGACAAATTTTTGAAACAGTGGTTGGATTTTCATAAAACTTGTTACTGGGGGGTTTTTGATGTCGCTGATTACGAATCTGAAGCCCAATTTTCAAAATTCAAAATGGCGAATCCAAAATGGTTGACGAATTTTCAAAAAATTAATGGATTTTCAAGAAACGTGGCATCTGGGGATTTTTTAAGTCGCTGATTACAAATCTCACTTCAGATTCGCTATCAGAGAACCCAAAAATCCCCAGATGCCAAGTTTCTATAAAATCCATTAATTTTTTGAAAACTCGTCCGCCATTTTGGATTCGCCATTTTAAATTCTGAAAATTGGGCTTTAGATTCGGAATCAGCGATATCAAAAACCCCCCAATAACAAGTTTTATGAAAATCCAACCACTTTTTTAAAAACTTGTCCGCCATATTGGATCTGCCATTTTGAATTTTGAAAATCTGACTCTGGATTCGAAATCAGCGACCCCGAAAACCCCCTAAGGTGCTTTTGACTTTAAAATTTACTAAATAATAAATATTCATAATTGATACGATAAATGAGTCAGGAGAAGTTTCGCCGAGCGAGAAGCCCAGTAGTCTCGAGCGCCATCGGCGCGGCGCACAGTGGGTAAAAATCGGAAAGTTCCCTTCATAATCGCCTACAGGTCGTATTTCTTAACCGATTTGAATATTTTTTTTTAAATGTTCAGTGTTCAATTTTGAAGAGAATTGTGGATTTCGATTTGTTAATTTTTTCCACAGAACAACAATATATAAACGAATATAGTTACAAAATTGGCCATTTCAACTTTCGGAATTTTTATCTCAAAAAAAAATATAGATAAAAACTCACTATCACCCAGAATTATTGCCCCTGCATTCATTGAACAGAATTAAATAAAAATATATTTAACTTAATTATTGTAAATAATTTTTATAAACAAATTCCTGAGTGGTTTTTTTTCATGGAAAAAATTCGTTTCTTGACGCTAATTGCAAATACACTCATCTCCCGATCGAGGGCACTTTTCACGCTTGGCTGATTCTACGCCCCCCCCCCCCTAGCGTCCCTCGACAGCCTACACTGAATAGCTCGAGCTATTTTAATCCCATCCGATCGAGGGCACTCGATCCCCGAGCGGTGCTGTCGATCGGGAGATGAGTGTATATTTCATAAGAGTCATATTTTGTAACAAACAATTAGCAATGAAAAGATCTGAGGACTCAACGAGTTTGTGAATTAAATCTTGTATAGTATGCAATCGAGAGATTTTTCGTGTGTTAAACTGTCGAATGTACTTAATATCCTTGTTCCTCGCTTCAGAAGCTTCTTCGGAATACATGCCGATTGGCATGTATTCAAGAACTAGATGATCAAGAACTAGATGAACTAATAGAACAATTCGAATCCAAGAATGATTCAAGTTCTAACTCGTAATTGATTTATACTAAGTTTCTTATAATAATCCCATTATTATTATAAATATCGAATATTTATTTGATTCAATACAATTGAAAAAAAAAAATTGCAGATTTAACCGATTGTTATAAAAATTGTTAATAATAATTACGCAAGTTATTATAGCCGAATAATTTCAGTGGAAAACCGTCCTTTTTACAAGTCAAAATGATCAATTTTAGTTTTTTTTAATTGTTTATAACAATCTTGTGAATTATTTATTACTTAATTTCGTTGGTTAGTTATCGCAACTAATACTATATATTATAATAATTGAAGGAAATCCCATTTTTTTCCAGAATGAAACGGCCGATTGGGGGAATTGTTTAATTAAATTGTTATTAACATTTTATATTGTTTATTTATAAAGATTTAAGTATATAAATGATTATAATCTCAATTATAAAGAATTTGTTTATAAAACTGTTTATAAAAATGATAATTATTAACTAATACTAATTGTTTGTTACAAAATATGACTCTTATGAAATATATTTGCAATTAGCGTCAAGAAAAAAATTTTTTCCATGAAAAAAAAACACTCATAGGAATTTGTTTATAAAAATTATTTACAATAATTAAGTTAAATATTTTTTGATTTAATTCTGTTCAATGAATGCAGGGGCAATAATTCTGGCTGATAGTGAGTATTTATCTATATTTTTTTTTGAGATAAAAATTCCGAAAGTTGAAATGGCCAATTTTGTCACTATATTTGTTTATATATTGTTGTTTTGTGGAGAAAATTAAAAAATCGAAATCCACAATTCTCTTCAAAATTGTACGCTGAACATTTCAAAAAAAAATATTCAAATCGGTTAAGAAATACGACCTGTAGGCGATAATGAAGGGAACTTTCCGATTTTGACCCACTGTGCGGCGCTTTAGTCTTTATTTAATATCTCGAAAACAACAAACTAGCTGTTAAGTTGTATCATCTTTTGTACTCATTCAATGAGCACTTTGCTACCTGTAAGCAAATATGATTTGCTTCCTCATAGAGGAAGCATTAAGTATTCTTTACATCAGCATTAAATTTTGATTATTTGAGAAGTTACATTCAAAAAATTCATTTTTGAAAAATCCAGTAAAGCATAGTATTGGAAATATGGTTATGGAAATAACACAATAATTGAGAACAAAGATATTAATTTTATTTAAGACACTTGGAAGGCAGGTCTTTACTTATCGAGATGCGATTTTAGACTAAAGACTTAATGTGTCACACAAAGCTCATACACACCATACTCATTTCAATCCATGGTTATAGTTTACATTATATAGATTATACATATAGATAACATACACTCTGAGATCTTTGTTCCAAACCTCCCAGAATATATGACGAGTAACCTAAACATTAAAATACTACGAAATGTAGATTATGTTTTTACCCTATATACATTTTTAATTGTTGAAATAATCCAACACAGCTTTCTTATTTTTCAATGAAATGAATTAATCTTACAGGTCAATCGATTCGTCGCTGTAACGCTCTGTGTATTATTTACAACACTAGTTTACTCTAAGATAGTTCTTTACTCCCACTACTTTGGTTGAGACCCGATAAGGGCCTACAGGGCCACCCTGTAGGCAGAGTTAGATTAGTGTTACGTTGCGTCTTAGTTACGACGGACCTTTCGTGCCTCCTAAATCTTTGTAAACCCTTAAAGTGAATAAACAATAATAATCAAACTATACGTATTTTAATTATTATTATTGTTAAATAAACTTCTATTAAAAGTACCCGTGACATTTTTTGGCCATCATCCTGCCAGGATCCGTTGAAACGATTTTACGAAATGAAAACTCGACGGATTCTCGAAAAAAGAAACTGGTGTGATAAGTGATAAATGATAAAGTGATAAGTGATCACAGTGTTAAGTGCGAATTTCTGTCGGAATCTACGGACTTCCGATAAGTGATAAATAATAAAGTGGTAAGTGATCACAGTGATAAGTGCGAATTTCGGTCGGAATCTACGGACTTCCACACGATAAATGGCCAGTAAGTTCTTCTGGTAAAACTTGCAGTTGAATTAAGTAGACTCAATCCTACGTAAACCAGAAGAAACCGAAAAACCGAAATTAAAACATTTATTTTTGGGGAACGTCGATCTAGACGGTAAATCCTCGAGGGCGCAAGCAAGCGGTAAAATCTCAGAAAAAGAAGCCTTTTGCTGGAAGCAAGTGTCCACGGCCACCACCATTCAGCCAAGCCCTTAACAGAACTCACAAAAGAAAAATACCATTTTCATTGGACACCTCAGTGTCAGACTGCTTTCAATACACTCAAAACGGCACTGTGTTCCTCCCCAGTATTAAGATACCCAGACTATTCAAAAGAGTTCACACTGACCACGGATGCATCCAATGTGAGACTAGGAGCCGTGCTGCCTCAGGAGGGACGTCCATGTTATTACATTTCAAGGACATTAAACGCTCCTGAACTAAATTATAGCACAACTGAAAAAGAACTCCTAGCCATAGTGTGGGCGGTGAGACGATTACGACAGTATCTATTGGGAAAAACTTTCAAAATATTGACAGACCATCAGGCGCTTACTTGGCTTTTTAATATAAAAGACCCTTCATCCCGACTGATGAGATGGAGGTTCAAACTACAAGAATAGGAGTACAAGATTGAGTATAAGAAAGGGTCAGAAAATCAAGCTGCCGACGGCCTGTCTCGGATATTTCCAATCCAGGACGACCCGATACCAGGGCCCTTGAACATTCCCATCATTGACCTTGAAGCAGCATTACCCGATATCGAAATGTACGACGACTCGCAGGAACGAGACTTGGTAACGCCCGAACCACCTAACGAACAGCCAGTAAGAATCCCGACACCGATAGAAGTTCAACCACTACCACCTTTGGAAGACGAATCTACGAATAGTGAAATTAATGAAGAAGAGAAAAAGCTAAAGAACGAATATTACCGATGGTTTTCCCAACCAACTGAGACAAGGGAAGTAGAAGAACCAAACACCACTGGTAAGCTTTGGAGACAGTTGTGTAAACGGGAATCGAGTTCGCCCGATGTGATAAGTATGGGAAACTATCATGAGACCAAATGGTTGAATGCAATCAACTTGATAGCTCTGCAGAGCTTAGGACGAAAACTTGGAACCCTCAGATTGTACTTTAACGATCCCACAATAACCAGTACCGAGCGAGTTAAATTGCGGACACTCGTCAGTTTCACGTGTCATAAGTATCCTCAACTAAAGGTATATACTTGCTACCGTTCGACTACGGAATTATCTGAAGAAGAAAAGCGACAGATCATAGTGGAAAGTCATGGATCCATCATGGCGCAACACTTTGGGGAAAATAAATCCATCGCCAGAGCGAGAGAGTTGGGTACTTGGACTAATATGGAGGACGACATTATAAAGTACGTTAAGTCCTGCGACGTATGCCAGACTCAAAAGTTGACGCGAATTAAAAGAAAGGTCGAAGGAATAATTCCTGACACGCCAACAGATCCCAATGATAAAATCGCTATGGATATTTTCGGTCCCCTTCCTATGACGAATAAAGGGAACGAGTACATTTTGTCAATACAGGATATGTTGACAAAGTACATTATCCTCATACC
>UCOK01017644.1:0-27849 GCA_900474325.1 Synergus umbraculus
ATATATATATATATATATATATATTTATTTACCATAATAGTAGAAAAAATTTATTTATTGCAGTAAAATTCATTTTTCTAAAGCTATGCACATTTTTCGTGGCGAAAAAGTTTCTTCAATATTCTCTGTTGTATGTTTTTTGTCTCTATCATTCTTTCAGAGTGATGTTGTCATGTTTATGTAACGCAAAAATTGCGGAAAAAGTCTCGTTAGCCGTCGACAAAAACCCATTTTCTCGGAGTTATTTCTACCAAATTTGATATCATCTCGTTTTCACGAAACACACCCAATCGGACCGCAAAATGTAACCACATGTCTGCGACATATACATACACGAATTTGTGCAGTAGGCCGTGTACTTCTCTAGTAAACTAGTGTGATGTCCCCAATTCGATCGATCAAAACTCTATTCGTGTTCAAAAGCGAGACAAAGGTTATCGTTAGTTCGATATTGGGATATCACATCTGTGCGTTTCATCTGACCATAATCCAACGAAATTCTAGCCAATATCCTCTTACTGGCCACTCGTTACGAAGCCCTTTAGTTGTTAAAGATTTATATAACTAATAGCTTCAGCATTAACATCCAAATTCGTTAAGTCGCTCGTCTCTCATGAATAATTACAATTGCCAAAAGAATATTACCCCAGCGCTCTACACGCTACCGATACACTACTTTATTCCTTTATTGAATTTCGCTTAATTAACACTCTATGTAGGGATGATTACTTACTTAATAAATCAAAATGCCCAGTCAGAAATTTCTGGCTTACGCCAACATTAACAACGGGCACAGTACTGCCCCTGTAATGGCAATCCGACAGTTGACTAGCCAGTACAGACGCAGTACTGTGTCAGAGTTATACCCAGTACTGGTCCAATACTTGGCTACCAGTGCTGGTTTTTCAGTACTGGTCCAGTACTGCATCTGTGCTGACTAATCAATTGTTGAATTGCCATTACAGTAGCAGTAATGGACCAGTACTGAAAAACCAGCACTGTTAGCTCAGCATTGGACACCAGTACTGGTATAACTCTGGCACAGTACTGGTTCAATATTGCCGCAGTATTTAATCAAGTGTTTGCTACAATCCAACTTGGGATTTCTTTCAAGTGTCAACACTCAACACAGTATAAGTTTATACGGAAAAAATTTATAATAAATTCAGGAATTACCGAATACTAACTTATGGGAATAAAATAATCTTTTTAATCCTTTTTGTTGAAACAGTCAAATTTTTGTTAATAAAATGATATTATTTTTCTGTCTGAATAAATTTTTTTCTTGCGCCAACCGAATAATTTTCTTGACCCTTTTTTCTTTCGTAAAAAATTTTTTGTTCTACTAATAAAATATCCTATTCTATCAATCAATACTAAGTACGGTTTTACATCTTCTAAAAATGAATATTAAAAATAGGAAAAATTTCATATTCATATTTTATTTATTGCTAATGCAAAAGCGTTTTTGAATATGAGTTAGGGTAATGGTTTAGGTTATTGACTTCCGTTCGATAGGTCGTGTGTTCGATTCCTCCGTCTTGCGTGCGAAATTTTATTTGCTATATGTGCGTTAAAATTTACAAATATCAATTATTTATAAGTATATCCATAATACATCAACGAAGAAACCGTGTTCTTAATTAATAATTGTTTTTTAAGACATTTATTTTTATTTTTTCATCAGTACCGGCCAGTGGATTTCCCATTGTGGAGTACTACGCCAGTACTGACTACCAGTACGGGACCAGCACTGGGGGTCCAGTGCAGAACATTGTTATCACCCCAGTTATATGCCAGCACTGCATCTTGTGGATTTCTTATTGGGTAATGAAAAAACCGCTACCAAGAATTCTTGGTGCATTAATTATTCTATCGTGTATTTCAAAAGTGATTATTTCATGGATTTGCGGATAGAAAGAGGTAGAACCTTTCTATCTCTTTCAAGTAGCCGATTTGCATCCCCAAACGCTATCCCTCAGTCTATCAGTTTTAACGAAAATTTAAAGGCCAGAGGCATAGAGTTCGTGTAAAACTCATAATAATGCTTTTCCAAGCCAGTCAATGAAAATTTCGATGACTCTTAACGAAAATTTAGAACACAGTGTTGCCAAATAAAAAGAAATTATTTCAATATTTTATTTTAATATATATATACATATATATTGAAATTATATTTTTTACATATACACATGATCGATGCACAACATATATACAGCGTGTATGGCGACCTCTATCATTAATTGAAACTACAAATACTAGAGCAAAAACTAAGTCGAAAACTCCCATAACAAAATGTTGTAAACTGCTTAGTTTTTAAACTACAAAGCATTACAATTGACCAATCATAAGCATGCTTTAGACTGCCAAAAATCCATGATGTATTATGAGAATGTGTGCAGTCTGAAGCGTGCTTATGATTGGTCTACTGTAATGCTCTGTAGTTTAAAAACTACGCATTTTACAACATTTTCGTATGGGAATTTTCGACCTAGTTTTTGCTCTAGTATTTGTAGTTTCAATTAATGATAGAGGTCGCGATGGACCCTATATATATATATATATATATATATATATATATTCTTCGACAACTCGTGAATCAGTTATTCGTTTTTGTGCTAGGAAATTATATTTAAAATCTTTTCAAATCGGGAGGACTTTTTACAAAAAATTGGATGATTGTCTAGAACTTTGTCACAATCTGTTGATTCTAGAAAAAAAGTGGCCTATCCTAGAATGGATTACTATCAAGTAAAGTTTCAACAACTTACTTTTTTCGTATATATACGGGTGCCAAAAAGTGATTTTTAATTAAATAAATTTAATTTTCCGTAATTGTATTGTCTGTTTACCACCATAAAATACGCTGAATGGAATTTATTTACAAGTACCTTAAACTGTAATACAACGAAAGATTCTGTTCGTACTCTGATGTGAATTAGTTTCGGAAAATGCGTTGATAACACGAACCTCCTGAAAATTAATTAAATTTCAAGAGTTTCAGACTGTAGCTGTTCTTTCTAGTTCTTTACTGGTATAAGAATTGATTGCATTTAATTAATTCTTCTTTCACTTCAGATGTTTAAATTTCCTGCGATTCTTTTATTTAATTATTCTCACTGTCTTTTCACTACACGCTTTGAACAACAAGATCTCTGAGAACCTTTGAAATCTTTAACTCTTTTGATTTATTTTAACATATGTATACTTATTACTTTGCCCTTTATATAAAAGAGAATTAATAAACTTGTTTAAAATCTAGAATTACATAGGTACACAAAAAAAGTATTGTTACAGAAAGGTGACCAATATACCCTTATGTTTTACGGCACGCTGATTCCGAATTTGATGTCCGTTTACCCCCACCACGTCATAATTTAGGTCAATTGAAGGTCAATTCACAAAATAAAAATTTTATTAGAAATGACCTCTATTTCTAACGTTTTTGGGGGTCCCTGAATCCGAATCGGAGATCTATTTCATCCTATCGAATCACTATCAAGGTCAATTCAAGGTCAAACCGATAAATATTGATAAAAATAGATTTTTGATTGCAGATTCGGAAAGAGTGGGAAATTTTACGTCCAGACATGGTCTTATCAAATTTTTTCAATCAAGACCTCATATATCAATTAGAGGTTATTTACGTTATATATAAAGTTTACACGGTTTTGAAAATTTAAGAAAACATGGTCATGTGAGACCACAATGATACGTTTTTGGGGTTTCTGAATCCGAATTTGATGTCTGCTTTACCCTATCGAATCACTATCAAGGTCAATTAAAGGTCAAACCGGTAAATATTGTATAAAATGGATTTTTTACTGCAGATTCGGAAAGAGCGGGAAATTCTAAGTCCAGATATGATATTATCAAATTTTTTCAATCAAGACCTCATAGGTCAATCAGAGGTTATTTACGCTCTTATATATAAAGTTTACACACTATTGACATTTTAAGAAAATATGGTTAAGTGAGACCATAATGATACGTTTTTGGGGTCTCTGAATCCGAATTTGAGGGCAACTAGACCCTGTCGAATGACTATCAATGTCAATTCATGGTCAAATCGGTAAATATAGCAAAAAATTGATTTTTGACTGCACATTCGGAAAGGAAGGAAAATTTTACGTCCAGATATAATATAAAAAAAATTTTTTTCAGTTTTCAAATTTTTAATTTTTTTTTTCAATTTTCAAATTTTTTTGAATTTTTTTAACCTCTCTTGCAGCGACAATATATAAAAGCAGGAGAAAATAAATAAAACAAAGAACTATGATCTTTTTAAATGTGTGATAGGTCTCTGATACGTCACTTTTTTTTTCTTTTGTAACGAACCCTTTTGTCTTCAAAAGATCTGCGTAGAGGATTTCTTTTTCTTTTCAAAGTGTCTGGCTGTTTTGACCTTTTAAGCGACCAGCAAACATCTACCATCATATTTACATCCCATCTTCCTTGATAGCGACGTTCCATTTCCATAATATCTTGGTAAAATCGCTCACTTTGTTCCTCGCTATAGTCTTCGAGATTTTCTGGAAAGTAGTCATGATGAGAATGTAGGAAATGTAACTTTAAATTCATTAAGCAGCCTCAATTTTTGAAACTTTGCAACAAATCTTCAACTAAAGACTCGTAACCATCACTCTTCTGATTTCCCAAGAAATTCTCTACGACCTTTTTGAAACTTGACCATGCAGCCATCTCTTTAGGATTCATTTCTATGTCAAATTTTTCGCCTCTAAATAAAGTTCGAATTTGATGACCATCAAAGATACCTTCTTTCAATTTAGCATCACTGATTTCTGGAAATTTCTTTCCTAAATGTTGAAAACAGTTGCCGTCTTTGTTCAAGGCTTTGACAAACTGTTTGATCATACCCGCAAACTCTCCATTGCTTTTCTGTATACTTAATTTTGTCCAAAACTATTTTTAAATTTTCATATGTTTCTTTCAACTTTGTTGGATGACCTAGTGGAATAGGTTACCATTGGGAAGTAAAACCGCTTTTAGGCTTCGTTTTGAGGAGTCGATAAATAGTCTCAACTCTTCCTCCATATAGATATCGGGTTTTAATTCCTTCATCAATCCCCTCACGTCTACCCAGCATGTCAAAGAATTTTCTTCACCCTTGGAAAAAAAATTCCGAAAGTCTTTTTCTCTATTTCGATAAACATAAGCTTTAATTCCCTTAGACAACAAGTTTTTCTTTTTTAATGCTGTAGCAAGATACTCAGCTCCATCTTTCGGTAATCCCAAATCTCTTATAAGATCATCTACTTCCTCTTGATCAAAAGTTTGTGGAGTCTTAGGATTCAGTACAGACTTACTAGTTCCTGCAGGTATATATTCATCTTCGTTCGTATCACTGTCACTATTTCTTTCATTGTCTGAGCTTTTCCTGGCACTTTCAGTGGCTGTGTTTTCAGTAACATCCATAGACTCAGTAATGTTTTCAGTGATATCCATAGGCTCTTGAGCTGCAGTTTCAATTTTAATCGTTGATGTTGTTGGGTTCTTCACGGAACTTACATTGGTGTACAATATTTCCGACCTATTTGATAATACCATTTATAGACGTAAAATTTCCCGCTCTTTCCAAATCTGCAGTCAAAAATTCATTTTTTGCAATATTTATCGGTTTGACCATGAATTGACCTTGATAGTAATTCGATAAGATCAAGTGGACCTCGGATTCGAATTCAGTGGCTCCAAAAACGTTAGGAATAGAGGTCATTTCTAATAAAAATTTTTTTTGACGATTTGACCTTCAATTGACCTAAATTATGACGTGGTGGGGGTAAACGGACATCATATTCGGACTCAGCATGCCGTAAAACATAAGGGTATATGGGTCACCTTTCTGTAACAAGACCTTTTTTTTTGTGGGCTTGTGTTATTATTGCCATTGCGCAACGACAATCATAATGTTATGATATTTTCGAATTTACCACAGATGACGGAACATTAACCACTGGATTGATTCAGACTCTAAAATATCGGGCATATACATTAACGAATTAACGCATTAACACATTGTATAAACTAAAGAGTAATTTCCGCTTTTCAGGCCCTGCAACGTTCATTAAACCGTGTGCCATTTCAATTAGTCCATGCCGACCAGTTTCTGTCTCACGAGTCTGGCTCTTCGATCGAATAATTACTTATTAATCAGCTTAAACAGTCTGAAATTAATTAATTCAACTTGGCGCTAATCGAATTTCAACGCATAGCGAAAATTCGATTACCGATTGTTTTGAAAATCATACATATTTTGATATGTATGATTTTCAAAATAAGCAAGAAAAGCACCATTCACTCAAATCAAGAACAAATAATAATAAAATCAGCTCTTGCCGCTTTTCAGAGAAATGCAAAAACACGTTTCATCGGATATTTAAACCATTGGATTATTCTGATACTTTAGTAAACTCAATGTGAATCCAGAGGATTTATTCAAATTTGCAATGAGAAATAAAATAATCTTCTCCTGAATCACATTGAGTTGTTCTAGATGTAAAATTTAAATAATCAATTTCTTAATTGTTTATTCTATTCTGTATGCCCAACATTAATTATATGATTAAATGGGATTGCAAAGTAAATTCAACATCAAATTCATATTGCTCTGTAATTTTAAACTTCAATCATTAGGTTCCATAAATATTAGCAATTTCTTACGAAGGGTAAAAATTGATAAATGGTTGGCCACCCCTCAATGATTGTCCACTTGCATTAAATATACGTAATTATGAAATATTAACAAATAAAACTATTAATGAACAGTTTTCAACACACTCTATACTATTTATTATATAAGTTATAATTGTCAATATTTCCTAATATATGATCATTTTGAAGTAGTCCATCATTGTCAAAAGTGGTTAATCACTATATCTACGAGTAGGGTAGGGGGGTTCGGGGGCGGAGCCTCCCCGGAGGAAAAACACCCCAATCACAAAGATAATTGCAGATGCTGGCCAATAATATTAGCATAATTTTAATGGTACATGAAATGTATAAATGCATTAATATTTATAATATTGAATATAAATAATATTTTCTGGATTTTTACTAAATTTTTATATAATTATAACTGATTATAATCCTAAAAATCCCATTCTATAAACACCTTTAATTTTTAATATTTATTAATATTTTCGATATTAACATAGAGTGTACATATTTAATTGGTACAATCATTCTGATTTAATGCATAATTTTTTACCTACTAAATGATCAATATTATTATTCATATTAATCAATCTATAGGGGAGAGTGGTCCTTAGTCGGTCCAGTAAGCCATTTGGCCGTAAACAAGAAGTAAATCCGATTTAATAACGCTATCAACTGTATAGATGTGTTCAGCAATAGTTTCTCTAAAATTTGATGTCATTTGGAAGGATGTAGGGTGATATTTGCTATTACAATGCAGTGCGGACTAAAAAGGTGCATATCGCTTATGTCTTAAAATAGTGTTCCTAAGTCGGCACCTATTTTTTTCGCTTGAATATAAAAAAAGTGCTTAAAAAATAACATTCAAAAAAGTATTTTTATTAGGGTCCAATGATACAAGCGATTACTCTCTACTGTCGTCAGATTCAAAATATGTAGGACGTTCTGAACTTCGTGGCTGACGAGAACGTAGGTAAAAATCATTCGTGGAAGTTTTCAATCCAAATTAATCCGAAGCCCATTCAAATTCAATCCGAACCTTTAATCCGAATGAATCTGCCAATCGGAATTAATCCGAAATTTCAACCCGAATAAATCCGGTCAATCCGAATGAATCCGAATTTTTGGAATCATTAGGATTAATTCGGTTCCTTTCGAATTAAAAATCCTGATCGACCGCATTCATTCGGAATGAAAGTTCGAATTCATTCTGATTGACCGGATTTATTCGGACTGAAAGTTCGGATTAATTCTGATTAATTCGGATTAGTAGATTCATTCGGATGCCAAGCGCAATGCATGTTCAGTAGTTATCAAGTGTTAATTGTGATATATTCTCTTTACTATTGGGAAAGAAATGTCTTTACTATTCGGAACATGTTACTATTGGGAACATTACTCTATTGGGGAAGTCGAGTGTACTCTCATGATTGCACAGGAACGTACTGCCAATTAGATGGGATATGTGCACAAGGTTTTTCAAATAATATTTTAGAAAAGAAAGAAAATTTTCGAGTGATGAAACCTTCCAAGGAGATGGAAACTCAAGGGTTCGTAGAATTCATAGAACAGGAATGCAGAAAAGCAGGGAAATGCAACAATTTCACCCATTAAAAGATGTATCCAAGATCTCTGGGTACGATCTGTAAAAAGGATAAGTATCGTCAGAGCCCAGCATTAGGTCAGGCGGGAAATTTTGTATCATCAGAACTCCTCTAAGTTGCTGAACGTTCCAAAAGCATCTCAAAGTCCTTTAATGCTCAAAAATTAAATTAGAAAATGTAGGATTGTTAAAATATTCAGGCAGGTTATTTTCAAAATGAGACAAGACATAACAGGATAAAAACGATAAGGCAGGAATCTTCCAGAACTCAGGCGATAGTACATAGAAATAATCAGAAAATAAACATAATTAATAACTAAAACTAAATAAACTAAATTTAATAATTTCCAATTCAGGAAAACCGCGTGCAAATTCATGTCATAAAAAAAATTAATTTACTTTTACTTTCATGTTTGTTACTTGCAAAGAATTGCAGCGTCACAATGTACTAATGAATTTGTTCTGCCTCTTTAATTTCTGCGGAGAAACCGAATTACCTCTTTGGAGATTACGCGACAGAATATACAAGTCACAATTACAAGGATTTGGTCATAACTACAGCGAATTCCAATGCAGCAGTTTGCCTTCGCGCGCGTATCTAATTAACACCGCAACCAAGTCAATAATATTTCCTGTGAGAGGATTTGCTTGGCTTGCCAAACTTATTTTTTCAAGCACATGCTTCAGCTACGAATCATCGGTGTATAGCAAATAGAATTTTTCCCACTGAAAAACTTGTGTCGCAAAAATACACAATAAGTATGATGAAAATTACATCTTAATTACATATCAAGATGATAATTATTCCACATGGCAAAACACATGAGAAACAATTTCTCAAGGGTCTTTTCAAAGGTTTCTGAACCCAAACAAGTTTCGGGCCAAAGCCAAATCACAGTTTTCATTAAGATTAAATAAATTGAAACAAAATATATTCCTCTACAAATGGTCAGGATTAAATTACTTTATATGAAAAAACTAGCTGTGAAGTTGTATCAACTTTTGTGCACATTCAATGAACACTTTACTTACTCATAAAGGACCCATTAATTAATTAATCAAATGTATTAACACAGTCGACTCTCTAACATTCAACATTAACCACATTGAACATTTTCATCTTTGAGAAACCCCTAACCACGGTCTTTTTTTCTAACTTTGTATACACCGTACTTTTATTTTGGAAACTCGTGCAGCAGTGATCAGTGCTATACATACTTTACATAATTTAAAAATATAATTGTAATTTATATTTTAACCCTCCGACAACAATGTAGAGTCTATGGCGACCCCAATTTTAAAAAAGAAGAAATAAAATATCATAAATTATAACATTTAGAGAAAAAGGAAATGCGCGCGCGATCGAGCTAGTATTATAATACGTATAATATTATTGTTGTTTCCGTGTACATTTAAAGGCACCACTGGTTTATGTAACGCCACCTTATTGTATGAATACCATTATTAATAATAATTATTATATCGAATAACAATATGTATTACTTCTTAAAGGCGAATTAACTCCTAACCGCAAATACATATGACATTTTTATAATTTATACCAACTTTTTTTACAGTGACGCCTTACTTGATATCTGCTTTTCGAAAAAACTAATTTGTTTGGCTAAAATGGAAAAGTTTCGGCTAACCTAAACTAAAACCTAACCCTGGCTGAAACTTTTCCATTTTAGTCAAACAAATTACTTTTTTCAAAAAACAGATACTAAGTCCCACTTTTTACATCGAGAAACACTTCCCTGGCAAACGGCACTTAAAAACCGTGTATTTTTTGCGGCCTTAAAATCTAAAGTCAAACATAACATTCTTTCGTTGATCTAACAGCCTGAAGGTTCTATCAACCTTAAGGAAGTCGTTCTCATCATGACACTCGCGCTTTGCACTCAATATTTTATTTAAATCTTATCTAAACCTCGCGCTTCGCGCTCGGCTCTGTTCGCCATGCACAGAAAAAAGGAAGGATAAAGTTTACATCGATTTCAGGGTAAAGATTCGCTACAACAAAAATTAACCTTGTCGAATAAACTTTACACTAAAAGAAAATATTTTTGTGTTTTTAAACTGTCTCGGGATGATTTTTCAGTGAAAAAGCGTCGTCTGCTATACAGTTGACAACAGTGAGAAAAACAACAAAGTATGGATAAAGTAGGTCGGAATATCAGGACATAATATTTTAAAAAGCATTGTACCTACTTCAATTTCATTAAAAAAATAGTTTTACTTATCTTGGACTAATAAAAACATATTTTTCGTTACTGAAAATTAGGAACTTGACACCTGTAGAAAAGTCGCCATATTCACTGATCTTCTTAACCATAAGATTGTACATAAGTTGTGAGATCCGTGTTAACTTTAACCGCGGAAAATTTTATCTGCAACAAAATGTAACCATAGTTTTTTCTGTGATATAATAAATACATCTAAATGAGCGTGAGCACTTAAGGCAGTTGCAGGAGGTTTAAGAAATCTTTAGAATATTCTAACCTGCAGGGAAAGTTTCGTCGACTTTTTGAGGCCACAGGAAGGACTTTTTAAAAGTTTTTTCAAGTCCTCAAGGGAAAGCAGGCTCAAATTTAGAGGACTTGGTGTTTTGATTCTTGATTAGAGGAAAATATCGGCGTATTTCAATAATTTTACCATGTGTATTTACCGATGTGTCTTACACACACATTGACAGCAATGGCGTCGTTGAATACACCAGGTAAAATTATTGAATTACGCCGATATTTTCCTCTAATCAAAAATCGAAACACCAAGTCGCCTAAGTTGGAGCCTACTTTCCCTTCAGGACTTGAAACTTTTAAAAAGTCCTTCCTGTGGCCTCAAAAAGTCAACGAAATTTTCCCTGCAGGTTAGAGTGTACTCTCAAATTTCACCATTTTTTCGACTTTCCTGCAACAGCCTTAAGCAATTTGTTATTTTGTTCGTAGTGATTCGCGCTCTGGAGTATTTTTTAGTCGTTGAGCTTCAAGTTGCCACATTATTTTGTAACATTTTCTCATGTCTCACGTTTTTGTCGGGAAAATTTTATTTTTTATTTTTTAGACAAATTTTTCACGATTAAGATGAAAACTATTTACACTGTCAAAAAATGGTTAAGGGCGATGGAATTTGAAAGAAAAAATTGACAGAAACTGTCAAAATCTGTGGAAAGAAACTAATGTCATCACCAGAATTTGGAATTGGTCTTTTGACGGGAAAAAAGGGCAAGTTGATCGATTTTTGTTAGCACACTTGGGAAAGAAAAGGTGTAGAACAGGTCGAGACTCAGAAGTTTTTTGATAAGACGAATATATGAAGCGATGGAGATGAATAAAGATGCGCCTATAATGGCGGATATTTTGACAGCACGACCAGAAAATAATAGATTAAGGGTGGCGTCCCATGGTTTCGGAATGCGTTGCGTTTTTGCGGAAAACCATGAGAGTGAGAGAAACGCACTAATACTACTATCTCTCTCACTATCGTGGTTTTGCGCAAAAACGCAACGCATTCCGAATCCATGGGACGCGACCCTAATAGATACATAGCTACGAATTGATACAGTGCTGACCTCACTCAGCGATAGTTTTGGCGGGAATGATTTGAATTGCAAGATGAAAGATCGCAGTAATCTTTTATCGTTTGATCCTTCTCATATTTATTATAAGAAAAATGAATCCCTACCTTTAGTAACAATTATACAATGCATTTATATTACTAAAATCATTTAAATTTGTCAATAATAGAATAAATCTTCAATAAATAAATCAATTCAAATCATTCCCGCCAAAACTATCGCTGAGTGATGTCAGCACTGTATCAATTCGTAGCTATGTATCTATTAATCTATTATTTTATGGTCGTGCTGTCAAAATATCCGCCATTATAGGCGCATCTTTATTCATCTCCATCGCTTCATATATTCGTATTATCAAAAAACTGCTGAGTCTCGATCTGTTCTACACCTTTTGTTTCCAAAGTGTTCTAATAAAAATCGATCAACTTGCCCTTTTTTCCCGTCAAAAGACCGATTCCAAATTCTGGTGAAAAGTTGACAGAATTAGACAGGCGCGCAACAAGGGTCTCAAAACAGTGGATGTCGGGAGGCACCCTAGACAATAAAACTAAATAAAAAAAAGAAACAAACCGGATATTAGTCGCGCCCCTGGAATTCAAGTTTCTCTACATTAAAGTTTTCAAATTCATCAGCCTTAACGGAGAATTTGTAGATCTTTTTAAGACCAACAATTATGCTTCTTATAATTTTTTCTATGTCTGGCGTTATTTGACTAAAAACTTGAATTTTCGATTTTTCAAAAAATTTTAAAAAGTTATTATACCAATCTTAAAGGGCATTCAAAAAGCAAAGTTTTCCTTTTCTTGACTTTTTTCATATGTGCGCTTTTTGAGTCTAAATTTTAATTTTTGTTCGTTTTTTTTTTATGAGTTTTCGAAATGTTATAAGTTTAACAATTTTTCTTTATCGAAAAAAATCATAAGGCTAAATTGTTCGACTTTTTCATTACTTTTCAAAATTTTTCAAAATTTTTCAAAATAGAATTTGTAAATTAAAAAAAGTGATTACAAAAATTTTCAAAATGCTCTTAATTTTTGAATTTTTGACCAAAATGCTCGACCGGCTCGGTTAATTCAGAGGTCATTGGCCAAAAAATGTTTTCGCGCACTTTCTATTCAGAAGTCCTTTCTAAACCGATTTGAACGTTTTTTTTTTTTAATGAAAGCTAATAAAATTCCGCATAGAACCATTGACCGTAGAACGAACAATAAAAAGAGAAAAAACAAAAGAATTAAAAAAAAAATTGTTTAATTTTAACGTAATCTGTGAATATATCTAGAAATCAAACTGTGGGGTAGACAAACAGAACGATGACAGGATGAATATCCTATTTTTACTTTTCCGTCTTCTTTGCTATTACTTTACATTACACACTCTGTTTTACTCGAACGGTATCTTAGCGAAAGCTTTGGATTGAAATTCATTCCGAATCAATCCGAAATTTTCCGAATGATTTTGAAATTTGTATCTGAACCAAATTGTTTCATTCCGATCTAATCTCAACGAAGTTTTCAACCCGAATTAATCTGAAGCCCATTTAAAATCAATCCAAACTTGTAATCCGGATAAATCCGAATGGATCCGATCAATCCGCATTAATTCGAATTAATCGGATTGAAGGATTATAGTATGAAAAGTATCATTGGAAGTGAAAATTTTCCATGCTGAATGCAAAAAAGACAAAATTATGGTCGAAATTATTAAAGGCTGCAATCTCGATTATTCAAACATTATACATGCTGCAAAAAAATTTAGACATTGTAAAATATATTATATTAACTTTATTCTGTGATTTAAAATCAATATACACCTGAATATTATTTCACTCGCGAATTTCAAGTAATTTCAAGTAATTTATAAAAAAATAAATTATCAGTTCTTCAGGTTATCGTCGACACTTGTTTACGACATTTTCGTTAAACGCATAGGTTGCATTTAATTTTATAATAATAATAATAATAATAATAAAACATTTTTTCAATTAATTTGATTAAATTGAAGTATCTATTAAGAGACAAACATTTAGAGCAGGAAATAGAAAAAAACTTCAGTTCAGCGCTAAGGGGTCTTCCGTAAAAGACGTGGCTCAATTTTAGCCACTTTCTGACTTCTCCCTTGCTCATGATGTAGACCAACGTGGCCTTTCTCGAACCCCTCCCACTCCTAAAGAAACCACGTGGTTTATGTATGTAAGACCCCTAAGTGCAATGCAAATACTGTTCAGAAGCTTTCAGATAATTTTTTTGGTCTACTTTTATTCTATAATTTTACTAAGGAAATTATTTTACTTGCAACCACTATTGTGACCAATACTATGAAACAAAATGAAGAATTTCAGTTTTCTGTCCACTAACCAGTGGGCAAAAAATTGGAAGACGTTTTTAGAACATCCTAAAAACGCCCTAAAAACGTCCTATGTCAGGCCAAAAAACGTCCAATGTTCCAAAGACGTTTTTAGGATGTATTTGGAACATTGGACGTTTTTTGGCCTGACATAGGTTGTTTTTAGAACGTTTTTAGAATGTTCTAAAAACGTCTTTCAATTTTTTGCCCACTAGGTAGCACTTTATTTTATCAAAGTAAACTCGGTAATGGTATTGTCCTCAACGTCTAGCTGTCTAATCATGAGTGGTCTGCGCAATCTCGCTAATCAGCGTTGTCTGTTTCGCGAAGATAAAAGGAGGTGCTCATGTTTTGCCCTACAAGCGAAGCTAACGAGCTCCCAACTTCGTGTTGAGCGAATCAAAGGAAGAGTACTTCTGAAAACTACAATGCCCTCGGGCTGCATTTAAATACCTTCCTTCAGGGAAAAAAATCTACAACCTAAACAATCTGTATCAACATGTAGACAAAATATTGAACCTAATTGCATAAACTAATATTCGTTCATTTCATTTCTGAAATGATGATGAAAAAGTAACTGATTTTGTTAGCTTCCGAGAGTGACAAGGCAAATCATAAATAAGATGTGAGGGGAAAATAGAGGAAGGAAGAATATAAGAGTGAAAGGAAAAGGGAAGGATTTGATCGAAAAATGAAGAAGACAAGAAGAGTAAAACGTAGAAAAAATATGACGAATGTAGGTGCGAAAGATGGGGTCTGGCGACAGGATTTGTTATAAGTCGCGCGACCGCGGCAAAGTAATCTTGTCTTCTTCGGTTTGGAAAAGCCAAGGGAGACTGAAAGTAGAAGGGAGATGGATTCTCAGCCCGGGAAATACTACGGGGAGTTTCAAACATTTTTCTTGTTGCTCTTTTTTTTCATCCCGCCCATTTTCTCTACTTTTATTCCTATTTTCTTTCGTTATGATATGCTTCCCGCCTTGTGGCTTCCGCCAGTCGCAAAATCGACTACGATAAATATTGGCAACGCCCTGTATTGTTACTTCGCATTGCACCAAACAAAAGGTCGAATAACTCAGGTTGAATTGAGGAAACCTGCTATTTATTCTCCACGAACAGCTTCTTTCAAAGTTCACCCTTTTCATCCGCTTACAAAAATCTTTTCGAGATTCACGCTAAAATACCAAAGGCGAAGCGTAAAACTAACATAATTTTCAAAAATTTTCCTCTGAGAAAAAAATCTTGAAATGCTGTTATATATCAAACTCACCTACTTCAGTTTTTTTTTAAATAACTGAAGATATAACAGTCATTCGAAGAATAGGACAATCGTAGTACTCACCTGTAACAGAAAAATTCATTATTATATATAAGAACATTATTTTTTGAAAAAAACAAAGTACAAAATGTATTGAATTTTTATAAGAACAATTTGGTTGTATATTGTACTGTCCCAAATAGGAGAAGGGCCCGAAAAGTTAATGGCAAAGAGCCTGATCTCTTATCAGCTCGTAGGGGAGTGATGCTCACAGGGAGTCAGAAAAACTTCCAACTTTATAGGTGATCTGTTTAAAATTACTTGAAAAAGATATATACATAAAATTGAAGTCTAATCCTTCCTGTGTTTAAAACTAGAAAGATAATACCCCTTTGATTAAGCATTTTAGAAAAAATCAACAATTTATAAAATGTGTCCTTTGAACATCGTTGTACCTTCTAGAGGACACAGATAATCACTCATTACATTCAATAAATAAAGCTTTTGACTTACTTTTATTCGTTGATAAGTTTAATTATTTAGGTTATCATTTGCGAAAATTATCAAGGATCTCAAATTATTTTATATTAACTACAAAATATAGAATATTATAATGATCAGTTTTTAATCTTTTAATTTCCGGTTAATTCCCTACTGAACGTTGTTTTTTTAAATGTCAGTGATACCAACGCTATATATGTTTGGTTACTGTATTGCACTAAAATACCCGCTCAAGTATCTTTTATGTACTGCCAAGCTGCCAAACATCAGAAAAAAAAACCCTCGTGGTTTTGACAACGTTAACCTCAATATTTTCAAAACAGAGACTTACAGTCCAGGCAGCACGTCATAAAAAAGCATTATTTTCTGTAATAATTCCCAGTTGCAATTTTTTTTTTGGAAATAGCTTCTGGATGGGGTTCTGAATGACCCTTAAAAATGTGTGCCGTGGATCGATTGCCAAAGGGTGTTTTTTTTAAAAAAAGAATTTTCAAAAATCAAGTTTGCGTGGACGGACCATTTCCATTGCGTTGTACAAAAAAAAAGTTCAAATCAAAAAAGATAATGTGCAAAATTCTAAGAAAAACAAAAAAAAGCGAACCTTCTATCTCTAATACGTTTCGAGTTACAGTCATTTCAAAAAACCACTTTTTTCTGAATTTCGTCGAAAAATCACTACTTTTTGCAACATTGTCTGTACCAACGAACCTAATGATTTTATGAAAAAATTTTCTAGAGATGAGTGAAATTTCACTTATTTATCTTTAATTTTCCGCAAAGGAAAAAGTGCTAACCCTAATAGGTCAAAAGTTATGACCTCTCACAGTGGGCTACTTTTGACCTATTTTTCCGATCAATTTCCCTCTGCGGAGTTTTCTTGTAACAGGGTGTTCTATGGGAAAATTATGATAGTGATGCCAGTGAATAAAATAAAGTAAACAAAATGATGCGTCTATTAAAAAAAAAGAGGATCTGCTGGTGCCAGTAGTACGTGATTTATGATCTCTCAAAAACTCCTTTTTTTTTGCATTTTTTCACTAAAATTCGAAAAATTGGGACTTTCAAATAAACCTCGTTTCTTTTTGATCTGCAGACGAAACGCAAAGGAAAGAAATTAAAATAGGCTCAATTCTGCGTAAAATGAAAAAAAAGAGGATATCTTGGCTCTAATAGGTCACGAGCTATGACCTTGGAAAGTGGACCTTTCTTACATATAAACATTTTTTTTCTTAATTTGTTGAAAATTTTTCAGTAATTTTACGTTTAGAATGTTATTATAGTACATTTTGTTAATAATAAAATTTTCATTGTTTACAAAAAAAAATTTTATTCTGAAAAATTAATTATGTTAGGCGCTTATTTTTAATTATTTTTAATATTATGGACGCAAGGTTATTTTTATAATTCTCCAAAATAAACAAAAGAGATTTAACATGATCTTAAAATAAATTTAGGAATAATAGATGTCCAGCCATACTCAACAAGTAGAGGGGTTGAGGTAAGGGGATCATGAAACATCAATGAGAATAAGTTATCTTAGAAATCACAAAAATAATACTTAATTTATTATCTAAATATAATTCAATATGAGGTTACGCCCATCTCAATTATTACGACAATGGTCTTTACCCTTCAGATCATTAAATTCAAAGACAATTTAGTTATTAGAGTTTTGAATCTCAAAAAATTAATTTTATTAGCATGCATGCTAACATAATTAATTTTTCAGAATAAAATTTTTTTTTGTAAACAATGAAAATTTTATTATTAACAAAATGTACTATAATAACATTCTAAACGTAAAATTACTGAAAAATTTTAAACAAATTAAAAAAAAAGATGTTTATATAATTTTTTTTATAAAAAACTCATTGTTGATTAATAAAAAATGATGTATATTTTACTTACATTTAGAGCTAGATACTTCATTTGCATTAAAACATTCAAATATGGCTGTACTTGCCCCGCATGGTGCACTCAGATGATTATATGTAAGAAAGGTCCACTTTCCAAGGTCATAGCTCGTGACCTATTAGAGCCAAGATATCCTCTTTTTTTTTCACTTTACATAGAATTGAGCCTATTTTAATTTCTTTCCTTTGCGTTTCGTCTGCAGATCAAAAAGAAACGAGGTATATTTGAAAGTCCCAATTTTTCGAATTTTAGTGAAAAAATGCAAAAAAAAGGAGTTTTTGAGAGATCATAAATCACGTACTACTACCACCAGCAGATCCTCTTTTTTTTAATAGACGCATCATTTTGTTTACTTTATTTTATTCACTGGCATCACTATCATAATTTTCCCATAGAACACCCTGTTACAAGAAAACTCCGCAGAGGGAAATTGACCGGAAAAATGGGTCAAAAGTAGCCCACTGTGAGAGGTCATAACTTTTGACCTATTAGGGTTAGGACTTTTTCCTTTGCGGAAAATTAAAGATAAATACGTGAAATTTCACTCATCTCTAGAAAATTTTTTCATAAAATCATTAGGTTCGTTGGTACAGACAATGTTGCAAAAAGTAGTGATTTTTCGACGAAATTCAGAAAAAAGTGGTTTTTTGAAATGACTGTAACTCGAAACGTATTAGAGATAGAAGGTTCGCTTTTTTTTTGTTTTTCTTAGAATTTTGCACATTATCTTTTTTGATTTGAAATTTTTTTTGTACACGCAAACTTGATTTTTGAAAATTCTTTTTTAAAAAAAACACCCTTTGGCAATCGATCTAAGGCACACATTTTTAAGGGTCATTCAGGACGCCATCCAGAAGCTATTTCCAAAAAAAATTGCGTCTAGGAATTATTACGGAAAAAATTGTACCAGTTGCCTGGACTACTTAGTGATTATCTGTGTACCCGGAACATCGTTCACTAAATCTTGATATATTTTTTAAAATATATGTTTAAATCCAATGTTATTCATTGAATAGTATGAATATAATGTTGAGAAATTGTAAGTACATAAGTGGAAAACTTTTTAACAGTCCTGTTATTTTTTTAAATGTTAGTTAGAGTTCTGAAAAAGATCATTGCAATGTGTCAAAAACGTATTTCAGTAAAAAAAATACGCAAAGGTCTGCAATGTAACTTTTCTAAAACATGCTTATGCAATAAAGTCATAGACATTTAGTAATTAAAACATATTTTATTTAATAGTCTTCTAGATATTTTTTTTGATTCTCTGTGTACACCGAACAACTGTGAGCACCTTTCTCCTACCCCTCTTTCCAATCAAGATTTGGTGGGGTGAGGGGAACAGAAACTAAGAAGAAGCCAGGACTCTGCGGAGTGCCACCAGAGAATCAGGGTATAAATTCTCTTATCAATCTTCTCTTTGAGTAATTTATATCAACGGCCAAGATTGAGCCTCGAAGGTGCCCGTGTCAAAGAGTTGGGACCAGAGCCACGGAGTCACCCTGGAAGGGATTGTTTCTGACATTGTTTCTGATCGATTAGCATTGGTGTGCATCCTCGTGATTAATTAATGACGAAGGGAATCCCGGCTTCCAAGGTGCCACGGTGAGAATAACAGTGTTATATGGGTTATTTGTCAAAAGTACACGGACAGTAATAGAGACTGATAACTTAGATAGCTTGGCAGGAAGTGAGTGGAATACACGTGTGTCTCAAATCCGGAAAAGGAACTCTCAGATCGCAAATAGTTGTCCTCATCGTTGGTGAGGTTTTCCGAGCGGCTGATTGGCGATCTGCGTGTTCACCCCTGGTTTTTGGGAAAGAGAGTATCGTGATCGATTCATATTGTCACCCACCCTGTTTATTTTGCTGATCTTGTGGTTAAGTAAATAATTGTCTTTTTATTTTGGTCTTCCATCCACGAGCAAGGATGGCTTTACTGCACACCCTCCCACGTGGTTCAAACGAATCACTTCAATATACTTCTGGATATTCAAAGTGCTATACAAATTTTTTTTGGGTCATTCGTTTCTTGCAGATCATCCGTCTCCTTTTGATATGAAGATATGTTTCGGGAATTAATATTGCATAATTAATGCACGGAAAAAGGAATGCAATAATGAGAATAGACATTTAGCCTGTGGTACTGATTTCAATCCATATTATATCTAAAGTAAATATCAATGTACCATATTATTATTACATTACCCATGAAATTCAATTATATAATAATATGAATCAATATATCTTGTACTTTTTTGTAGTAAAAATGATGCTGCTTATTATACGATTATTGAAATCATTCACATTCAGAGGTCTATTAAGCTGGAAAAACACGATTATCCCAATGGGAAATTCACAAAGGGTGCAGTACAGGCATATCCCCGGGATGATAATGCTATTCTATACTGGGCAGCCAGTGCAGGCCTATCACAAGCGCGGTACTGACGTGGTACTAGGGCGTTACTGGCATTACACTGAGAAATTACAGTGAAAAAATAAAAATAAATGTCTTAAAAAACAATTATTAATTAAGAACACGGTTTATTCGTTGGTATATTATGGATATCCTATTATAAAATGATGAACCTGAAAAAGATCGAAATACGTGACGCCTTGCGCGTAATCCTGATTCGTCGCGTAGGTATCGATAGTGATTTTTGACAATCGATATTAGCCTCTCTGAAATTACTCAACCGCGTTCATTATTTTCAACGTTGCGAAGTGACGTGTCACTAGAGTTGGGGTAGAATTTTTCATATTGAGTGAAAAATAATAAAATGTCGAACTTTTAACAAAAATTATGTTATTTTTTTCTCGGGAATCGGTCAATAACTCAGGAAATAATGAACGGAAATGATAATAATGAACGCCCTTGTGATAGCCACTGATGTCTGGAACGACGTGTTAAAAATGCACCCTGATCGGTTCAATAGAATATTTAAAATTACCCGGGCCGATCGAAAAAAGCGTTGTTTTGAGAAAAACGGGTTTAAAATTGAGTGTAAGGATGCAATAAGGGTACATAATATTTTCTCGTGTGAAAACTAAGACCTCTGGAGGCCTAAATCCTCAGTTTTTGGATTTTTTAAATGAAATTTTCAGGGAATGTGATATAGGTCATATCATCATATGACAATAATTTTGTGCCAGCTTAAGGGACATCAAATTCAGGGAGTTACCTAACCGTTATTTCCGATAAAATTGAATAAATCGTTTTACTGTTTTCGATTATTTCATTGGCGTTGACGCGGCGCAAGAAAGGTATCATTCACACCAATTGCAATCGGAAACTCCTTTTATTTTTGTCCCGCTGGATGCTCCTCGAACCAAATGACAAGAGGTAGTGGAATTGGTATCACTTTCTAGGTTTCGTGTTGTTTTGAAAATCCCCATACCAACTTTACTTGAGTACAGAATGTACGTTCTAGGAATCCAATTATCCGACGAAACCGAACCGATTCGCTACGTCGTGTTGTAGTTTGTATACATCCAAGGGTTTATGTAGACACAACAAATTGAATGGTCTAGAATCTCTAGAATCTCTAGACCACTTCAGTTTAAGACAAGTTCTGCAAGTATCGCTAAGACCAAATTCTTAGTTCGGTGGTGTGTTTTATATGTTTATGGGTTTAGGATCTCGAAGACAATTAGTCAGACTTTCCCCCATCTCTCTCGGTCTCTGTCTTACTGCTATCCACCACCTTTATTCTTTATAGCTGAGCTTCTTCGACAATCTCTTGGCAATTAACCCATCTTAGTTTTGCCTCGTCCGTTTTTCTGTTTGCCCTTCAAGTCTTTTCTCCTCTCCATAAAATAAAAGATTCTCATCAAACAATGATAAGAGCCTCAATTAGGGTACTATTGTGATAATTTCTCCATTCGCTTTTCTCTAAAGGAAATTTTAACCTCTAAGTATTAAGAGTTCAGTTTTCAACAAATTCATATTTGAAAATTTACATTCGAAAATGTACGTGTGAATCTATTTTCTTTCATAAAACGTACAGCAGATTCAAATTATTTTCCAGAATGAGAAATCAATTCCCTCTGATCATAAATAAAAAATTTTTATGACGGGCGTTGATATATGAATGAATCTTCTTTATGAAGGGTGCGCCTATGGGCAAGGTATAAAAGTAAAAAACATCAATATCGAGTACTCAGTTTTGTTATTGCTGAAACAATTTCAATATCAAGCAAACCCAAGCAGTGGCATCGGTCATGAAAGTTTCACCGATGTCGCGACGCTCTGAAAGTGTCATCTTGGATTCAAAAACTTTTCCGAACTTGGACCTGACGTAAACAAGGAGCGTTCGTACGTATCCACCCTAACTTACTTCTCCCCAGTTACAACACGCATCCACTTATCAGTGGAAAATGGAGAATGGTGGGGCTGCACGAAAACGCACAGACAAATGCGGATCGCAGTGTATGTAAGTACATACTACATTTTCAGGGAGAATAAACGGTCCTTAGTACCATAGTCGCTTCCTAGATCCAGATTCCGAAGACTTCCAGAGCACATTGACCGCTTGCCAAGCCCGCATTCTTAAATGCTTTTCTGGATTTTCCAACAAGAGATAATAGATTTCAGAAAAGAGAGACAAAAATCTGGGTAATTCAGAAATTATTCTTATTTCGGGATGACGAAAACAGAGGATCAAAACACGAAACTCAACATTTGTGTTCCGGAAATACAAGGCAATTTAATTGTATCCATAATAAATAGACAAGTTGAAATAAAGTCTATATTCACAGAAATTAGACAGTGCAACTATTTTCGGCGCGCTGAGATACTTCGATAATAATTAACACTTTTTACATCACTAGCAACTATGATCCGCGAGCGATTAATTTCTCGGTTTTGAATTCCTTTTATTAAAAGTAGGGCGTCATTCCCGCGGATTTTTACATTCTCATCAGAGAGAATGTATTACATTTGTGTAAAATTTGACCCCCCAGTTTTTGTCAAATGTCCACGTTTTGGGATCCCTTGAACCCGAAAAACATGTTTTTATGAATGTGTCTGCCTGCCTGTCTGTAGATTTTAGTTCGTTAGCACGATAACTTTCGCTAGAATTGACAGATTGGATTGACCTTTCATATACTTGTTTAGTGTCCTAAAATTAAGGTCAGCCATTTTGGATACAAATTCTAAAAGTTGGAGGATTTTGAAAATTTTTGAAACTATTTTTTTTTTAATTTAAAAATTCTGTGCTCGGATGTTAGTAGTACTCTAAAATTCGAACAATTTTTCCTAATGACTTTTTTTCGATAAAAGGAAATTGTAAGACTTATGACATTTTGAATATTCCAAAAAATGAACGAAAATTTAAGTTTGAAGTCAAACAAAAAACGATATAAGAAAAATTCAAATTTTGAGCCAAATAACGCGAGATGTAGAGAAAATGAAATGAAAAATGTCTAGTAAAACTAAGCCAGATGTTTCGTTACTCTTACTCAATGTCTAGTAGGCAGTCTAGTAGATTTAACCGTTTCTTTCCGATGCTTACATTTTCTGACGCTTGAAGAAAGTGATTTGTCATTATCTAAGATTTATGTGGTTTAAATTGATTATTTAAGTTTAAAGTGATTACGTAATGTTTTAAAAATAATAAACCAACTTTTTATCTTAATGTGTTGTTTACATTTTTAAAACTACCCCAGCAAAAATCCTCAAAAATTTTAATTTAAAAAAAAATTTCAATTTACCAGACATCTAGTCACTTTTATCAGAAAACTAGTTAATTTAACTAAAAACAGGAATATAAGTCTAACTTAATGTTTGGTTATTTTTATTAGACAACAGTTAGTCCTATTAACCACGGAAATGTAGGCCGTACTTATAGTTGTCTAGTTATTTATACCACATGTCTTATCATTTTAACTAGACAGAGTTTAACTAGACAGTCTGGTGCGTTTAACTAGACGACGAGTTGGTTCATCTTTACTAGACTGTCTAGTAGGGCTAAACAGAATTCTTGTTGAGCTAACTTGACATTTTTCAATAGGATTAGTAGTTTTCGTTTTAAGCAATAAAAATATTGTTATGGGCGTTGGATAAACCGAACTTATAAATTTTTTTGGGTGCCCCCCATTAGCATTACGGCCCTGTCCTCATACACGCATGAGAAAAGAGATGGCGAGTGTGACACACACAACTTGAATATTTGTTTATAGACACAACATAGACTGTAAAATAAAAACGCGTTGTAATAGTATATTACGTGACAAGAGTCGAAAGGCAACCATTCCACGAGTGAAATCGTTGCCTCGACCCGAGTAACGTATACAATTTTTATTACATAGCAAATCGAAATTTCGACTTGAGATGCCTAGAGTGCAAATATATTATAATAATATCTTTGTTAGAGTGTCACGGAGAGTCTGAGGCTAAGGCCTGGTGGGGTCCAGGGGCGGACTCCACGATCGAAGGTGGTGACTGAAGTTAGCTTTTAGATAAGTCTCGAATCTCGAAGCTCGAAGCCCGCGTGTAGTAACACATGTGAGCCTTCCACCGGAGAAATGCTGCCATTGGCCAATTTAATTTAATGTTGAATCGCGCGCCATTTTACAACCAATGGCCTTCTCCAGCGCCATTTGCATATATCTATCACTTTCTTTCCTAGGGCAGAAAAAACAAATTACAACCCGCTCAACAGGCATCGAAAGTCGAATTTTCGATAGAGGTGTAATGAAAAAAATGTTTGCAGGAAATATACTTTATTATTACGAAGAAAGGATTATCCTTATAAATTTTTTGTCAACTAGACGATGAAAAATGACAGATGATGAGGTAAGAGGATAAATTACCGCCGAAATTTTCTAGTAATAATTTTAGTACAAACAATTACCCCTATCGCCTCGTAACCGCGCTGCTAAATCGACTTCCCCTGCCCTCCTACCTCATCACCTGTCTTCTTTCGTGTGTTGCACACTCGCTATCTCTTTTCTCATGCGTTTATGAGAACAGGGCCGTAATGATAATGGGGGGCACCCAAAAAAATGTATAAGTTCAGTTTATGTAACGCCCTTAAACAGTCGAGCGCGAAGCGCAAGTGCCCTGATGAGAATGTGCTCCTTAAGGGTATAGTCTAGTCTGTAGGCTAAAAAAATAAGCTTTTTTCGGGAATTTTTTGTGAGCAAGCTATGGAAGATATGCACATAACAATTTTTGGGTATGATCCATAAAGTCTTAAAACAAACAAAAAAACTTTTTTTTTTCATTTTTTTGAACTTTTTTTTTTCGAAATCCGCAATTGAACGTAACGCCATAATTTGGAGGCAGGTCGGCTCCCACACAATATCTCGACAACGACTTGTCGGAAAAAAAACCCAAAATTTTTTAGATTCAGTATTACAGTGGCTATAAAATGACCTATGGATATTATTTTGTGATTAATATTGTCAATTTTATTTAACAAAAGCCAAAAAGATTGAAAAAAGTGTTTTTTTTCGCTGTTTTTTTGTGAAAAAAATATAGTAAAAATCAAAATTTTAACACAATAATAGGTCATTTTGTGAGTATTTATGTGCAGAATATGTGGTAAAAATTTCAGAAGGATCGATATTCGCGCTGTCAGATAGTAACGTTTGGGTTGAAAAAAAAAATACACTTATACTGCTCAGGTCTTCATAAAAATTTCATACAATATTCTTAGATACATATAGGGGGTATAATTCCTCAAGTGTACCATCCTCAGAATTCGACTTTGTCTGATCCAACTCAAACTTGGGTAAAGTATAGTCCTACTAGGTAGAACTTTAGAGGAAAAAGATTTTTTCGATTGGATAAAAATTTGCCGAGATAAGGGAGGGGGGATTTTTCGAATTTTTTCGATTTTGTGCGGTTTCATGCTATTTCGAAGGTATTAAGCTCCTTTCCTATGGAATATATAAAATTTTGTCCCATATGTTTTTGATAGCTTTTTTCCTGGTCTATCGAATGGTTATAACCATTTTTAAAAAAGTTGAAAATTTGACCGCTTTTTTTGAAAATCGAAATAGTTTTGACTTTTGCAGAAAAAAAGCATGTTTTTTTTCTGGTCTCAAAATAAAGCTTAAGTCTTTATCTTTCGATACTGTAAATTTCATCTTGCCGTTTTTTGTTGTTTTCGAGAAATTAAATAAAGAGTAAAGCGCCGCGCCGACGGCGCTCGACGATCCTGGTCTTCTCGCTAGGCGGAACTTTTTGGACTCATTTATCGTATCAATTATGAATATTTATTTTTTATTAAACTACTCTCTGCATTGTACAGGGTTGAGACTGTCATTAAAGTTTTCTAATGCCTGCATTACAGTCATTGTAGGGACGTAATATTAAGGAAATAAATGTCTATCTAATAAATATATTGTAATACGTGGAAATAGTCTTTTTCCTTAATATTACGTCCCTATAATGAGAGTAATGCAGGCATGATAAAACTTTAATGACAGTCTCAACCCTGTATAATGCAGAGAACAGTGTACCGAAAAGGAAATATCGAAAAGACCAAAGAAGTAATTTATTTTTAAGTAAATGGGAAAGTTAAGAAGTTGCAAGCAATCAGAAAAAAGAAGCGAAAAAAGGATAAATTTAAAATAGCTTATAAATAAAATGGAAATCTTCACCTAACGCAATAATGACGTACACAATGATACTATTTCCACGTATTACAATATATTTATTAGATAGAAAATTATTTCCTTGATATTACGTCCCTACAATGACTGTAATGCAGGCATTAGAAAACTTTAATGACAGTCTCAACCCTGTACAATGCAGAGAGCAGTTTAATAAAAAATAAATATTCATAATTGATATGATAAACGAGTCCAAAAACTTCCGCCGAGCGAGAAGACCAGTAGCCTCGAGCGCCCTCGGCGCGGCGCTTTACTCTTTATTTAATTTCTCGAAAACAACAAAAAACGGCAAGATGAAATTTACAGTATCGAAAGATAAAGACTTTAGTTTTATTTAGAGACCAGAAAAAAAACATGCCTTTTTTCTGCAAAAGTCAAAACTATTTCGATTTTCAAAAAAAGCGGTCAAATTTTCAACTTTTTTAAAAATGGTTATAACCATTCGATAGACCAGGAAAAAGGTTTCAAAAACATCTGGGACAAAATTTGGTATATTCCATAGGAAAGGAACTTAATACCTTCGCAATAGCACGAAACGACACAAAATCGAAAAAATTCGAAAAATTCCCCCTCCCCTATCTCGATAAATTTTTATCCAATCGAAAAAATCTTTTTCCTCTAAAGTTGTACCTAGGAGGACTATACTTTACCCAAATTTGAGTTGGATCAGATAAAGTAGAATTCTGAGGGTGGTACATTTGAGGAATAATGTCCCATAGATATAAGCGTCCTGTAAGTCGCAAGCTTCAAGGCACAAGCGAGAAACACACTGAGCGTGACGATCGAACCATATTCGACCCCGTGCGCGCCGTAGATGAGTATCTAATCTAATCTATTTCTTAAAATATGATACGATCCCCTTACTCCGTAAAGCGGTAAAGATGGGGAATGTATCGTAGAGTCCACGTTAAAATTTAGCTCTGAGAAGAACTGATTGAGAGGTTTGCAAAGGAATAAGCAAAGTTACTAGATAATACCGTTTTTTTTATTTGGGTCCTGTTCCCTGAACTGGATCAGAGGAGCGTGATGGCAGACTGGCAGAGGCAAGAGTGCGTCAGGTAACTACAGATGCCGGTCCAAAAATAGAGGCACGGATCCTTCGTAGAGACTCGAGGGTTGAGTCCCAAGTCGTCAGTCCTAAGAGAGTAGGACCGACTGAGGTGAGTCAGAGTCCGTCTGACTGAGAGAGCGACGTATGTTTCGTCCGAGATCCAGAACTGAAGTGTCTCGGTCGAGATCCCGAACTGAAGTGTCGAGTTAGGGCCGGAGGGCCCCTCTCTTCTGCTCTGTGCAGAAGAGTCGTTGCAAGCTTCGCTTGCCTTCTGCCTCTGACGCTCGACGGACGCTTCCGTCTATGCTC